>VXAL01018759.1:87706-106524 GCA_013399475.1 Chauna torquata
TCTGTCTCCCTACCAATAAAGACAGAAACTATAGCTGAGTAAGAGTTTCTAGCTCTTCGCTAAGTACTGTAAGAATAGTCAAGAATTCTTGAAGCAGAAAGGCTTATTCTGTGCAAGCACCAGAACCACAGAAATCAAGAGACTGGCTTATAAGAAGCAGTTTGCATTTTGTCGTTCCCAAACTTAAAACACCCATATTTTCTTTTTCTTTTTCTTTTTTCTTTTTAAACATAAGTTTTGCCCTTTGCATGAAAGAAAGAATGAGAAGACCACATATATATTATTGTTGAAGTGTGGAGTGTATCGCTAGTCAACACAGAGGAAATATAAATATAGCTTTAAATTTAAAAATATTCCAAAGACTGCTTAGAACTACAGGGAAGCAGGTGCCATAACTACACCCAAATTTTTCTAATGACAACATATGTTCATGGTTAACAACTCAGAATAAGATACTTGTCATTATCAGTTAGTGTGTTATGGAGATATATGCATAATATACTCCTTATCAAACAACAGATTATAGGTAGCTGCTACAGGAAGGGGTTTCTATATATATCTACCTAGAGCCTTCAACAAACTATTTTTAGAATGGTTCCTATTGTGTTTTTTGGAGTTCAGGCTTTAAACAACACACCTGTTAGGAAACCATAGTAAGCTGCCTTTGAGATAATAGCTTTTCCATTTTTTAGCAGCTTCAGAAAAGATTTCCTAAGTACTGAATGCTTCATTTAGTAGGGCAGAATTTACTCTCTGACTGAAATGACCAGTTGCTCAAATGTACTTTTCAACTGATGCATAACAGTGAAAGAAAACAAGCAAAATGACTGTAAATGATCAAAAAGAAACATGTTTATGTAAGATATCATTATGTAACTACCTGTTTTCACTGTAATAGCAAGCCAAATACCATAGACCATCTGCATGCATAAAATATTTCCACCTACGTGGCATAATTCTTTGATAATCCTTTACGGGCTCCTTTTTGGTTTGAAATGTAAATACGATCTAACTGCTGTGCTTTCACTTTAATTTCAGGGAGGGTTTTGTCCTGAGCTATTTGAGTTCACTGTCATCTCTTCTAAGTAAACACATTTAAAGAAATTTGCTCTTTTAGGATCACAAATATCCCCAACATAGGAGTAATGGTTTTTACATGCTCTAGCTGTTTTACAGATGAATAATGATAAGATTTGAGTCTATTCTTAGGATACTTCTTGTAAAAGTCCACTAGAAAAGTTCATTAAGAGGTGGTACTCCTTTTGGCAATGACTCTCACGCAGAATTGTAATGGAGATACCCTTCTTCATTTAGAAAATATATTCTTCCCAAACCTATCTTTAGCATTCATGGAAGACAATTGAACTTTCCATGCCAGTGAGAGCAAGACAGAGATATCTGGTGAGATGCAATAACTCTTGCAAGTCTTAGGGTCCAAATATTAGGTATTTTACATGTGCCTGTGTTCCCTTCATGGGATAATAAGACTTGGTCCATTAGCTACTATTTAAGTGTAGCAATGCCTAATTTTATGATTTGGGAGTCCTCAGACTTGCATTGTAACAGACCATGGAGTTTCTTTGTTTTCCCCAGACTTCCTCTCTGATATAGAAGTGACTGTCCAGTATTTCTTGAAAAAAAAAAAAAAAAGGATTTAACCACAATCTTGAAAAGACTGTCATCTGAATGCGCATCATATGATGGTGATAGCCCTCATGCAATCTCCATAAGACCAAAGGGTCTTTAGGCATATCAACAAGAACATACTGCACAGATATACCCTTAGTCCTAAAGCTAGTCCCTATGTCTCCAGCAGCACTTATTCTTCTTTCCCTTTTTGGCAGAACTACAAGGTTCATTTTAAAGAAAGGTTCATTTTAAAGAAAATCTGTACTTTATCCTATAACGAAGAGAAATTCCCAGAAAAAAAAAAAAAGACGAGTAGAAAGTGGAGAGTTCAGCAATCTCTAAATGGGTGTTTCTGTGGGAAAAGATACTGTTTTTTGTTTGTTTGTTTTTGTTTTGTTTTGTTTTTCCAAAATAATCTTCAAGAATCAGTTTTCAGCAGGAAGACATCTGGATGCATATGTCAAAATTGGACAATTATAGCCCTAAACAAACAAATCTGTGCTTACCTAGTAGGCATTTCAACATAGATACCTTGCATGTGACATCCTCAGTTACTTATTTTGCAAGAACAATTGTAGCTGTGTTTTTGTTCATACATCTGTTGTTGACAGACTTCAAGGCTGACCACCACTTTTAGCCATAGTTCTACCTGACAGTAAAGAATGATTTATTTCTATTTCTGTAAGGATATGAACAGCAATCCCCACTCCAAATAGTCTTCTCATTTTATAAGAAGACAAATGTATGGTTTTAACCTGTTACAATTCCTGCTACATCTGTATAATTTCAACCAATTTATGACAGTAGATCAGGGAGTAAAATCTTTATCTAATTTTAATAATAATCAAAAAAATGTAATCTATTTGCATTCCTATTTTTATTAATGATATGATCAAATCAGTGCTTCTCTTCACAATGAGCTGTCAATTAATCTACAAGCAGCTCCAGTGACCTCAGTGGGAGTTCCTATCCAATCTAGCCTCAGGGCAGAAAAGCAAAAACATCACAGGCTTGTCCTATGCCTAGAGTCATGAAGTCATGATGTGAGCTTCTGAAACTAACTGTAAACAAATAAAAGTAATCACACATAGTAGCTAACATCAGGAAAATGTTTTCAAAAGTATAATTATGTGTCTACCAGACCAGAGTAAGAAAATAATGCTACATTTCAGAAGAGTTTCATCAGTGAGTGGCATGCATACTGAACTGGACCCCCTGACTCATAAGATCCAGTCTTCTGAACAAGACTAAAGAGCAATTAGCATTAGAAATCTTTCCCAAATACAACTCTCTATAATCTCGTCAAAAGGACATGGACTCTGCAACATGACCATACACTTGATTTTGAGGACAACCACAGAGGTGTGACAGTGCGATGAGGGATGGAGGTCCCTTAAGGCCTTTTCTTGCAGTGATGTAAGTTTAAACTATCTTCAGCAAGACTGATGTTCCCCAGATCATGTTGAAATGGAGTAATTAACTGCATCTGTCTCCCTGAAGAGCTATGGTCTGTTTGGGCTGAGGTGAGTTCAAATGCACTATGAGAACATAAAATGAGTCATAATGAATCAGACCAAGTATCCTGTCCTCTTAACCCCGTAGCCTGTTTCAGGTCTACATCCTAGACTCAGATGCATAGGGAAGAGCTACCTAGCAGTGATAATTCCCAAGAACATGTCCTTGCCTCCAGTGCTTTGCAGGTCAGGAAGGCAGGACCTTCGAGGCCATGAGGTTTTCCTCTTACGCAGGAAACCTAACATAATTAAAAAGCACTGTTGAACTGACTTTTAATAATCGTTATAAAATAACATAAAAACTAATGCAAGACATCTTTCCACCTATCTAGAAAAGTTTCTTGTTTTCTGCAGATTTTCTCTTACATACGATGTATATCCTTAGGCAACCATCAGAAACACTGTTGAAAGATTCTGAGCTTTAAAATTTCAGTAAGAGCCTCTAGATCATAGGTGTAGGGTAAATCATAGGTTTTGATACACCGAGTCACATTCAACTCAATGTTATGTTCTTGAAATCCCATGGATTAATTTAGCACAGACTTAGTGTGATTTTTGGAAAAGTTCACCCAGAGAGCAAATGCTTCATGTTGGATGACATCTTTAAGTCTTTTATTGTTTCTGACAAATCACTTTGCTGCTAAAGCATTTGAAAAGTTCACAGCTCTTCTGTCTCCAAGGTGCAGTATATTTATCATTCAATCCCTCACTGGACTTCAAGATAAAAAAGCTTTTCAGGGTCATACTAAAAAACATGATTATAAAATTATTCAGGTTCCAAAAAGCTTATAAACTTATTTCTGAAGTTATTTTTCAGTGGCTTTTGTTTAAACTAAAAGTAAACAAGTTTATTGGGCAAATATATGAATCAAGACTAAGCAGACATGCCACGTTACTGTTGACAGAGCAGCTAAAACACTTCAGTGTGAATGGGTACTGCAGACCCATACATACAATGGAAACATTTGTGCTTCTGTATTATTCTGTGTATGCAGACATATACATCTATATTAATATACATATATAAACATACATAGTTTTGCATTTATGTGTATATATATTAATATTGGAAATATCTGCCAGCATTTTTGTTAAAACTTGTGTTTAAAGTATTTCTGTCATTAGCTAGCTTATTCACCAAATCAGAAATGACAAAAAGCCCTTGCTGATTATCATCTAAGTTTCTTGCAGTCATATTTCCCTCACTTTTCATGAGCACTCGAGAAATAAGCTTCATAGAATACACAACTATAAATATACATGCACAGCTGGATGTTTCATATCTTTATTAAAATAGCCTGTGATCTTTCCCTAAAGCAGTTACTTTTCTATCAGCGTATCAGAAGCTAAGGAGGAAAAATGAAACCATATTGTACCAATTTTTTAAATTTCAGATACAACTGTTAATCTTGTCTGCATTCCAATCAGATTTGAAAATTGTTACAAGCAAGCTTAATTACCTTTGCAATAAAAGCAATTAATTTTCTTCAGGGACTTCACCACAGCAATTCAAAACACCATTGTGAATCTATAACATATAGCAATCACTGAGACTCATGCTGTAAATGCTAGTAGGGCTATTGAAAGCACAGCATAAATAAATGACTTACCGACTAATGGAGAACTGCCTAACACAAGAGAGTCTTCATCCTTACTTGGACATATTTCTAATATTATAGTCTAGAAATATAATAGCAGAAAAGGATAACAAGTACACTGCAGCGTTTTTGATTATGCTTGAGAAAATCATTTATTCAAACAGAAAAACCTTAATGACTAAATCACCTCTTTAGATAATAAGAAAATAAAAAATTTCGGTGGCTGTTTACATCCAGTATTGATGCATTGTTGACTACTGAACTTTTCATAGACCTTAAGAAAAATGTTGCGTTTTACAGAACTTGAACACGTGAGAATTTTCTAGTGACCAAAGTAATCCCTGTAGACACAGTCATGTGTGCATGTGCACTCCCACGTGTGCACATCCACATGCACACCCACATACACATGTACACAGGGCATCACCTTCATCCTCCCATCTGCTTTCCTCCCCTCCACCCCAGGAAGGGACTCCTCCCATGGACATCGATGCTAACACTAGTGTAGGGAGTAGCTATTACCCAATTGCCAGGAATTCATTACTCATAACAGCAAGGTTTTCTATCTACTGGAAAGAAAATTGGTTATGTCATATGTTGAGATTATCACTGGAACGGAGTCAGCCGTGAAGAATTGTAGAATGTTCAAAACGTGTCATTCCTCATTACAGCGATGTTGTCAGCCTGCAGTGCACAAAACACCGTGCCACATTTATCACCCAGAACCCGTACTCTTTATCCATTCACTACATACAATGGCTTTTGAGTCTTGCAGGGCACACTGTTTCAGGATGTGGCAACTTTCCACATGGTGCTTCAGGAGTTCCAGTTACCTGTGTAATACCAAAACACCTAAGAGTAGCTTTTGCTACAAGTCAAAAGCCTGCTAAACATGTGATGCATATTGCTCAGTCATTCACCCAATGTTACTGTCTTTGTTTTTTCCTTACGCCCAAAGCTCTTAAAAGCATCTAGGTTCTTCAATGAGAGAGCACAAGTACCCAAAGTACCTGGCAAAGTTTAAAAAAAAAAAAAAGGACTAGTTAGAGTGGTTTCCACCTTACGGTAAAAGAAGAGGGGAGAGTGGAGAGGGGAAGGAAGTGTAGGGGAGGGGGGAGACCAGAAGGGAAGGGAAGGGGGTAAACACTTGCACGGAAATCGCCAGGTGCAGTCCTGACCTTCTCCACTATTTCCTCTCTTCCCTTCTGTAAATGGAAGGAGAATCAAAAGGTTTCTGTAGTTGAGTTTTATCCTGGGGAAAGAGAAGAAAATTACAGGAGAACAAGGCTCAATGCAGTTAGAGAAGAGGGACAGACAGGTCAGAGGTGGGGACAGGGAAAGAGTAATGCTATGTGCAAGGTTCAGGGAGTGTGACTGGGCACTGGAGAGACAAGTATATAAACATAAATGCATAAGACATTATAAAATACATAATAAATAGTACAATGGCAACTACCTACCAATGCCTAACTATTTAGCTTCTGAGTGTGAAAAGAGTGTTGGTTTTTGGTCTTCATGGACTTTGAGTATTTTGTAACATAAAGTTAGACTTGGATTGGAATCTTACAGCAGATTTTCTCAAAGCTCACGGGAAGTTTCAATAGTGTGCTCATGTTTGCTTAGGCAGCTGCTAGATTTACTAGATTTGCATGTGCAAATATTTGAGTTCTGTGCACATTCATGGAAAAGCAGTCATACAGACTGGTATTAAAATATGGTACAGAACTGAAACTCTTAGCCAACCGGCTTTCAGAGTGTGCCATTAACGGTAAACTATTCAGATTACTCTTAGCAGAAGAAGGTTTAGCTTTTAGCAAAAACCTTTGGCCTCAAGTAAGAAATAAAAGAAGTGAAGGGCATGATGAAAGACCTCTGCTCTACTTTTAATTACATAGAATTAAAATGTTGTGCAATAAGTGCTTTCAAGAGTAGACCAATAGAATAGGATTCTCCACTTTCGAGCAGAAAGAGAAAAAAAACATGGCCATGAGTTTCTGTAGTTTGTAACTGGAGCAATCACTCATGTAATGAGCTCTTCTCACAGAACATAGCTCACATACCTAGTTTGCTGGCTATTAAAACCAAGAGCCCTGAAAAGTTGTAGGATATATTGTTATGGTTACAATGGGGCGTGGGGGGCACTTTTAAATCTGCTTTATGTTTTTGAGCCATTAGTTCTTGTCTAACAGTAATTCTGTATCAAGATATTTACTGCTGGTAAAAACCAAAACTTTACCTGAAGTGCAGGTTTTATGACATTGCATTTAAAAAAATAATTAGATTACTTGTTTTTGCACTATACAGGACTCTTAAAAACATAAGCTATGTTCCAATAACACTGTGTTGACCAACCACGAGACCTCTGCATTTTACAATGGATGCGTGAATGATACACAAAAAAAATCTGTTTGCAGTGGTTTATCTCTGGTTTACAATGCCAAATGGCTTTATGATTCTCACGTTGTATAAAGGAGAATAGAAGCTCATTATTAACAAGGTGAAAGGTGTGATGGTCATTAGTGTTTGGGGACAACCTGAGAGAGGTCTTTGGTAGCAGGACCCTGATAAGTGTGAGTAATCAGCTGGTGATGGCTTGTGGGAGAAATTCTAATGCATGATAAAGCCAAGGGCTGCACTGAGTTGGTAATTTTAGCCGGATATAATTGGAATATTTTATTTTCTACGTTACATTGACTCACTGGTTTCAGCACAGTGTTATAGTTGAGTGGCCCATGACAGAAGTGTATTCCGGTACTATTTGCTTTTCAGCTTGTGAGGAATAAATTACTGTTTAACTTTTCCTCATGAATTAAATCATCTTCCACAGCCACATCCAGTGAGCTGTTTTCCTTAGGTAACAGGTAACCAAAGACTTTCCCACACCTACCTCTTTCTTTTCTCTACACCTGTTGTTTCAGTTCAGATGGAAAATTTTCAACAAACAATCTCGCTGTTTTCCTCCCAGGACCATCACTGACATCTGATCTATTCCTTATTCAGCAAAGAAGTGAGTAAGAGGACTGAGGACTTTACTTTGTTGTTTCATCAGTTAAATAACCCTTGGAGCAAATGTAGATCAGTATGCTTACCTGTGCTCTCCTCAGTCGTGATTGCTAATGGCACTTAGAAAAGTATATTATCACCATAATCATCATTATTTGTTTTGTATATTTTCGATTCTCTGTCAACGACAGCTGTCCATACAGAAAATGCCCAAACTCAGTGGCAATTTCTCTTTTTTTAATTTCGTTTTCACCATGTTCAGTCAAAGTTGCAAAGTTTTCTAATTAGCACTTATGCTCTTCAGAGCAGGTGATACGTGTAGTTCTTGTTTTTTATTGTCCCCATTGCTCATATCGTTACTTGAACAACCATTTAAAGCAAGTTTTAAATGTCTTTTTTTTTTCTGCAGAAAATACAGTGAATAAATAAAACTTCTTGTGTATGTAAGAGAAGTTGGAATGAACTCCTTACCAACAATGCTGCACGCAAGTCGTATTTCCATAAAAGCTCGCTTCTTGGCAAAGCACTTAAACACATTTTAATCCTGCTTGGCTTCAGCTTAGTACATGTTTAAGTACTTTGCTGGATCCTGGCCACCATATTTTGTACCTTGCAGGAACTAGCATTTAGACAGATCTATTGGGTGAGGGAGGGGTGAGGGGTGTGGTCAAAATACAGGCTATGGGCACCCATGAAAGTTTTTTCTAGATACAAAGAAGCAGACCTCAAGAAATGTAGTTTTCAAAATGAATGCTAAACTTCAGAAGTTTATAAGAAACTTTGAAAATTAGTTTTTTACATTACCACTATGAGATAGCACTGGTAAGAAAAAATAACTATTAATCTTTTTAAATAGTATATCACCAGATGTCCTTTCTGAACTATTCAGTATCCATATGGCAGCCTTTCTTAAGCGTAAGTGTATTTGTCCATATACAAAAGCAATCTCATTGCATATTCTGGACTATCAAAACACGACAAAAAAAAAAAAAGAATGTGCCCTTTTCTGTGCTCTCTTCCCTTTAAATCTGCCTCCTCAAAATAGCAGATACTTTCAACTATATATTCATGGACTGGCTCCACAAGTTAATTACCAGCATTCTGGATCACTGTACATGAAACCTAAAGGCCAGTTCAATCTACTGAGCTGCAAGAGGAGTCATTTATTTTATAATGTACGAGATATCTAAATATACTGTCCTTCCTGTGTAATTACAGGAAGTTTTATGATGCAATTTAGTTTCAGCTTGCTCTGTATTTGATGAAAAACTTATGTGATATAATGATGAAGTATATTAAGTATATGTATACAATTTGCAAAACGTCCAAAAAAGATGGAGTATTTTGTCTGAAGATAATAATACCCACTATAATCACACTACATTCAGGAATATGAAAGAAATACTAGGTTAAAAATATACATATATATGTTTTACCAAATAGATAAAAGCAAAGAGAACCAGTGAAAGTTTTGATGTATATTCTTGCTGTGATAACTATTTATCTATAGCTCAAATGAACCTGTAACTCTTTCCAACAGCTGACATGGTCCAAACTGTTGCTTGTACAGTCCGTATTATGCAGTCCAATGCAATTCTTAGGTAATATGTTTTGAGTTATGTTCACAAATTGGAGGCAGAAGCTGACACCCTGACTTTGAACAGTTTGATGTTCATTTGGAATGTGAGAAAAAGCTTTTGGTGCTGTGATAAAGCCAAGACAAGATTTTAAAATGCTGACTGACAGCTTTTGTGACTCACTGGGAAGTCTGCAGTGCCAGCACAGAAACCATGCAACGCAACACTGTGCTTTCACCTCAGGCTGGCAAGCAATGCAAGATTAAGCAGAACAAGTGGCATCCAAAAAGAAGCACACATAGGTAATTATGCAAAGCCAAATCTCACTCAGCAGCGGTAATACCGCTGTCCTCCAGAGACTGCCGCTTCACTATTGTATACAGAAATGATACAGTATAAGCAGCCGTTCTCCAGGAGTTTGCATGCAATGCTTTGTGCAAACCAACAATCGAGGCAATGGCTAAGGCACCTAGTCAAAAGTATCTCCCCTAGAATATCTCCTATAATGACTCTCACAAACTATCCCAACAATACATATTCCAAAATATGAAGCAGTGTTGAAAAAGTGATTATTGGCTACTGTCACCTAATCATAATCTGTAGGTGCACATGATAATAGTGAAATTAATTTGAAGTTTATCCGTGCAATAACAATGTTTCCTGGAAAATGTATGCATATTCCTCCCCATCAGAAATGTGCACAACTGGTCAGTCTCCAAATACGCAAGTTTTACAGGAGCAGTAGCAACTGTTTATACAAAGACAGCCTTAACGTCTGATAAAATATAATGTCTTCTTTCAAAGGAAAGTGCTACACTGATGTATTCTGTTGAACAAGGCAGAGAGGCTATGGCAGCAGTGACTAAAGCAATAAAGATCAATAAAAGTGACAGTACTATTCAAAAATGAATGTGATTTTCTAGTAGAACAAAATGGTTTGCAATAGGCACTATAAAATGTAATTGAAAGTTCTGTATATGCCTACATTAGAGGCTTAATTCTTTGGAAAATGCTATAGTTATTCTAAATGGCAATTCATGTTTCGAAGGTGCTTAAATTAATAATTGTTCAATGCTGATTATATGAAAAATCATACTATATTTAAGAAGATTTAAGAAGTAATGAGTATTGGTTTAAGAGAAACAGAAAGTAACAGCGTTATGGAAATCCTCTTTACAAGTTATCCTGTGCACTGCTTTGAAAGCACATCCCACTGCACATTGATTACATGCAAGCTGATTTTTCCATTGTTATTAAGTACACCTACTCCTACAATGTTTACTACTATTACTCAGCAACTACAACTACCACTGATAGTAATAATACAAGGTAAGAAGCAGCGTTTAATTTAAGTAAACAATTTTCTGTTTTCTATCATGGTACTTCTATCATTCTAGCAATTAACAGAAAGGAATAGCATAGCTAATTGATTCCATCACAATCCAAAGACCTATTAGCCTCTAAGCTTTATTGTATGTATCAGTACAGCAAAGAGCAGAAATCCTTTATTTGAAATGTTGACTTCTGAAAATCTGAAGGCAGAACAAGAGCTGACAAATAATGAAAATTGCTCAAAAGCCATTAGGTGTTATTATGAATGGAAATCTGTTCCATCTACTGCAATGAAGTGATCATGTATGGCCTTATTTTAAATAAGATAATTGTCATACAAACAGCGAATCCAGGAAGTGTGCTTTTTGTGCTATTCCTACAGTCAGAAGAATTTAACAAGTGGGAACTCAAAATGAGGAAATGAAAGCATTAGTTAAAATTACATTATTTAAATAAGTAATGAGGCTAGTTCTCTCATTTATGGAGAGAGCTCACAAGTACCTAAAAAAAGCCTTGAGGGATCAGGCTGCCGGCCCACTGCCGGCCCTCCAATGGGGGCCAAAAGGAGACAGCTAGCGCAGCGCAGCTAGAGCAGCCCCATGCAGGGACGTTTGCCCTGGTAGCTCTCTGGGGCCCCGTGGAGGGGATGCTGCCCAGCCACCTCTCTCCCCGACAGCTCCCAGCCCCGTCCCCAGCACCTCTGCGCTCAAAAGCCCTGCGGGATTTTGGAGAGCAGGGCATGGGAATGAAAACTCAGCAGAAAATGCCTGATAGGCAGACAATCTCTACACAGAGAAATTATCTCTAGTGAACAATATTTGCTTTATTTTATTAGAAAGAGAAGATTAAATGCTAGGGCTTGAATTTTATCAGTTAGATGTCTGAAATACACTTGGAGCTTTATTCTAAAAATATAAGCAGGGTTGCACAGATTTTTTAGAATGTTTTGTCCTTCCTAGAAAAATACTCCTGGTCAGTTTTGGTGAGGATGGTGAAAATTATATTGTGCTGAGGGTCTCAGAGTCCTGGACAGCTTTACCAAGTGTCAAAAGGCACTTTTGACAACATATTTGTTCACAGATCCTCAGCTAACACACAGGTCTTATCATTTACCCTTGCATAACAAGGTGGTCCTGGTTAATAGGGCATACCTGCTGAGAACACTAATACAGCATCTCAATGGTAATTCAATTTAAAAAGAAGCTTTTGCAGGGGGTCCGTAGATACAATTTAATTATATTAAGATTAATTTACTTCCATCCTTACTGATACTACTGACAGTCTCATTATGTCATCTGAATGTTTGAGCGTCTGCTTCATTGCACTGTAGGCACAGACCAAAATAACCAGGAACTTTCCAGATAAATTGCATGTTCCCAGTGGAAGAATGGTTAACACATCCACTTGATAACATAGTTAAGGGGAAATGCAGAGGAGGGAAGTTTATCTGCTTTAAATCTGGGCAATACCTAGTTTGAAATTTGGAATTTACCTAAATTTCACCTACATGAAGTTTACAGTTAACTATTGCACTACTGCTCTTTGACATACCATTACAAGACCTTTATGCTGGTATCTTCATATTCTTTCTTCATCCCTGTTGGACAGCATTCTGCTCTAAAAACACACAGCTCTCATATATCCCCATGTGCCGTATAAGAAACTGAAATGGAAGAGGAAAGGGAAAGGAAGTGGAGGGGAGAAAAGGTTTGTGGGAGGAACGAAGAAACTCCCTTAGTGCAAGTAACACAAGCAAGTAAAATCTGGGTTAGCTGCTTGGCCCCAGGAATGTAATCCAGAATCGAGTGCTATGCATAAATGTCTTGTATCGCCCATGGTACAACATGGGACAAATGGACAACGCACTGATCAGTGCTGGTAAACAGGATATATTGATGTCACCAAAGCAAACGGAATCCCGTCTTTCTGAGATGTCACCTTCTGCTAGGCTCAACTCCCAAAGGAGGATGAAGGTCCTTCTTTAAATTTCTTAGTAGGGCTCTCTTGTCTCTTCTAAGCACAGCCTCAGGAAGAGAGGGTGTGTGCCGTTGTGTTCTTGGAGCGTGTGTGTGCATGTGTGTGTTGTGGGAGGGTTTTGCTATGGGCCTTTTACAGGACTGACTCAGAGAGTATACCCTCCACATTTATCCTTGACACTACAAGGAACACGGGAAAAAACATCTTGAGAGAAAAGACCTAAAGACCATACTTCCATCTGAAGTCTCCAAATACCTGATTCACAGGATGGCATACGTTCTCCCTCCTTTTCTTGTGCATGATGGCACAACTTCAGCAGCTTTCCCAGCTACCTGCTCTTCTAACCATGGGAGTCAATACACAGCAAACTCTTAAGAAAGGCATAAAATGTGTGTTTATATCCTTTGAGGGGGAGAACAGAAATTAATATGAAAACAGAAGGAAACACCATAGCTCATTTCAAAACAATGTGAGTGTTCTGAAACAGGCTCTGAGCTTTTGTCCTGGATCGGTTGTGTAAAGGGCAGCCCCAGGTATGTCAGGGGCACAGCTTCAGGGATCCATGAAACAACACAAATGTAAGAAGCTTTTTGCCTTTAGGTTCATCCGGGATCTGGTAGCAAGTCAGGATCACCTTTCAAAATCCTGGTTGTAGATCAAGGTACTTAAAACCCTCTACTAAGTCCCACTTTACGTACATAAATCTCCTCTTGAATCTAGCCTGCCTCATGGCCCAGCTAGTTCTCTGAATTGTCCACCCCAGCTTCATTGGGCCCTGGTATCTCAGTTCACCAGCTGGTGCTGCAAAGGAGTTAAATGGATCAGTGACTTTTCTTGGCCACGCAGAGCCTGCTCACAGTGCTCTTTTGTGGAAACCTTCAAGAATGAGTGATTCATCTCCGAGTTTCATCATATGGAGCTTTGTTGGCCTGTGGGAACTATATACATTGTTAATGCTAGGGTGAATTTTCTTAATGACACAGAAGCACAAGGCCATGAGTTAGATAAAGCAACTGCTCAGCTGGAAAAGCTTGTGAAAAAATACTAGTCTCTAGGCTCAGGCAAATAATTTGAAGAAATATACAATCAAGAAAGATGGAGACTTTTTTGAAGATGCAAACATTGTAAATTGAGGTTAATATATTTCCCAAGAGTTTGAGACAGTGATTCTGAAATTAGAGGTTTTCAAGCTGTTGATATAATACAATATTTATAAGATATCTTTGAAATATTTTAAAATGGCTGTTTGGAAACCTTGATGATTTCATACATTTGATAATGATAGAGCAGTAATTACAAATGATTTTGTTTCCACTGAAGATTATGAATGATCAAGACCTAGAAGGAAAAGCAAATTATCAGAATACAAAAGGAAAAAGGAGCTATACCCAATCTGCATTACTTCTCCTTCAGATCCTTTCAGACTAGACTCCAGTGCCTTATGAGCACTAGAGTGGAATTACTGAAATATTGTAGGTTTTGAAATATATTTTCCTGAGTGTTTTAGAAACAACTTATAAAAGGAACTGGAACCTCTTCTGAAGCAATAAAGCCAAGCTGTAAAGTTCTGGGCCCCAAACTACTGTTTTGTGAAAAGCATCATCTGAAAAGCTGATCCTGGTCAAGATCTCATTAAATCGGCCACTGCCCATGACAGAGAAAACAACCATATTACCTAATAGGCAGTAGAATGAGGGAAAAAGACCACTCTGTTATTGAAGGCATGCAATTATGTGAAGTCATCCATGTATATAAATAAAATAATAAAGGTAAAGCAAAATATGATTTTGGAACAATCACTGAGGTCTTGCAGAAATACTGAGAAACAGATTAAATCCATGTTTCCAGTGGATGTTCAGGTGCTTCTGTGAAATTAACTTTATATATAAACACAAATCAGTGTTTAACTGCCAGATGGTTAATGAAGGCCAGCCAGGCAACTTCTATAATTCACAATAATGAGTATGGTAATGAGCCTGCATTATAAACTGAACAGCCGAGTGATACATAGTGCCTACTTGAAGTAACAAAACATTTGGAGAGTTCAATATTAGTGAAAAATGTTGTGTTTCACCAAAAAAAAAAAAAAAAGAGAGAGAGAGAGAGAGAGGAGGAATGTAAGTGATGGATATGGTTTAGTTGAATGAAAGGACCCTCAAAGCTGAATGAAAGGATCCTCAAAGTTTGTTGCAAATATAAATAAATATAATCTCCATTAATAGCAAGCAACTAGAATTAAAATGAAGTGACAGAAATTTAAACATGAAATTAGTTCCACTAATGCTTCCAATAATGAGCAGTTTTCCATTCCCATTCCTGCATTTTCTGTTTTCATTGGCTTTGCTAGTGGCAACACAGACTCCTACCATTTATTTGGGGCTTCACTCTTACGAAAGTTAGGTTTGGTACAACCATGATAATGGCACTTCTAGTACTTGCTTGTGATGATGGGTAGATATCATCTATTTGCATGTGCTGTTATGAGATGACACTTGCCAATCAGTACTATAGTTAGAGCAAAGCAGTCCCATTGTGGCTTCTGTACAGCTAAACTTTTTTGACGAAAACAAGGCAGTATTGTTTTCTCCATTACTGAAAGGGAGCAGTCTGGATCACAGATCGTGTCTCAAGTACTTAGGAGACAGCAGGGTAAAAGCCCATGCAGAGCCACAGGTACGGGGTAAGGGCAGTTACAGGGTAAGAAAAGTCCTGTGCATTTTACCTGAAAGCTGATGAATTGTGAAGGTTGTTCCACTTCATTCATGCGTTGTCTGTGGTGGGAACTGCATGCTCTCCAGCTGTGAAAATGCTATTGCCCTTCCTCAGACACAAGCTTCTGTCTTCAGTCCGTGCCTGAACAGCTGCCTTTGTCTTTGTAGCAGATGCCTTCACCTTGACCCTTCACTTTTTTTTTTTTCAGTCTTTTAGCCTTCTAAAATATTCAAGTGATCTGACACATGAGTTTTGCCTTTCCGTCAGAGTAATCTCCATTGTTACCAAAACTGCAATAAAACAAAGGTCTCCTTTGTCTTTCTTCATTGTCATCAAGATTTTAATACCTCTTTTACCAGTATTCACTTCTTCATTTACTGGCTAGCTGTTCATGCTAAATACCTCTCTAAGAAGAGATAAATCACAAGGTGCAGGCATTGACATCAATCTGCATCAATATGTTAATAAAGGTAGGCTTAGCAAATCTATACTGGTACCAGTTCTAGCATTATTTCTAAAGCATTTACCTATAAAATATCTCCAAAAAACTGAATTTGATAAAAAATTCTGGTGGAAGTCTTGTACTCGGGCAATAGAAATGGTGACTTAAATGTAAAATTTTCACTGGATTCAGTAACCCATTTATCACTGCTTGAAATTCTTAATTTTTCTCCAAAATTCTTGCCCTACATCTTCTTGATCTCTTAAAGCCATTAAAGTTTCTGTAATTAATCAGTTTATTACCTCCATGCCAACAACTTACAAACTTTCAGTTTGTTTGGTTTGGTCTGTCTGCTCACTCCGTTACACCTTGAATAGCCATCATTCAGTTGGAGTCTGCAGGTATTTCTGCAATCTGGGCTGGTGAGAAATATGCTTGACACCATTTTACTAGGAGTCAGTTTGAAAATGAAACTGCTGTTGAAAATAGACAAGCGGCACACTGCTTCTCCAAACAGCTCTGTAATCTGCCTCCTTTTACTATTCTACATGCTTCTTCTTACCTTTCTGCCTTGTCAGACAGATGCCGTGGCACTGCATTGTCAATAGAAAGCAGTTTTAAAAAAAAAGAGCCTGAATAAAAATACTACGCCTCTGCAAAGTGCTTGCTCTCAGATCGTGAGTTCAATATTCCTTTTGGATTCCTTTCACAGAAGGGTATCAGGGTGCGGTGATTTTGTTTCCTTAGCCTTATGCCTAGGATTAGACCCCTAGACAAAAGCCCCATTGTTTTAAAGAAGTGTCAAAGCAAAAACAGTGGAATGATCAGCTTTGTGCAGCACCTTTGCTTTAGCCATACTGTTCTTCCATTTCCTTCCCACCTCTCATTATTATTATTAGGCACTTCAGGACCCCATTTTTCTGTCTGCCTCATTAATCCTTTTCTTGTGTTTCATATCTTATTTCAGTCATTTCTGTACATTATTGTAGCTGTTTGTATTTGCTTGTTCTGCACAGCATGTCTTCCATTACACAGTTTGTTCTCCTTTTGTTTCAAGCCATGTGGTTTCCCTGGATTCCTTTCTGGATGTTGGTTGCTTTGTTGTTTCTCAGCATTTCTACATGACTCATTTCATTTTGGCTTTTGATTCTGTTCTTCAGGTTTGATATATATTTTAGATGTATTATATCACAAAATGTTCATAATTCTACTTCAAACGATATGACTGCCATTAAGACATTAATTTATTTACTTTTAATCTAGATGTATCAAGGCAATTTTGAATATTAGTAATAAGAATTCCAGAATGATTTGATGGAAAGAGGATATTATTGTGCCAGTGCTAGTAATAGACTATGCAAATGCTTTTTCAATATCTTCCATACACAAACAATTTAAATAGAATAAATCAAATTTGATGATTGTAAAATTTCTATGTAAGCAAAAGAAAAACACTAATCTTCTACGGGAGGAATAATGATTGGTTACAGGTAAGTCACACACCTCTAGGACAAACCTGACAGATGTTTAAAAATCCTAGCAGCAACAATCTGCAAGATTTCAGTTGCTGCCTAAGAAAAGGGTCAGATAAGAAGCATAATACATTGCTGACTGAAATAGTTTTAAAGTAACTTCATATAGGAATCCCATTCCCAAAATACTGGTGGGTTGGCTTTGTTTCCTTCCTTCACTGCACATCTGCCATTCTAACTTTCTCCATCTTTTGCTTTTTCTAACTCCTCCTCTTTTTTTCTCTCTCTTCTTCTCCCGAACATTTCTCTATTTCTCATTTTATTTCTAGGTATTGATTGTTATCAGGTTCTTTCAACACACCACAGGTCTTTTATCTCATTCTGGTTTTACAACAAGGAGAAAACAAAAAAAATGAATACATTCTACAAGCATGGACATCTAAGACATCATATTGAGTCAATGTTTCAGTAACAGAAGCACCCAGATTCATAGAATTACAAACCATTCTCGGCATTATTTTTCTCTGAGTTGTTTTTTATATTGTCAGAATATATATGCCTTGTTTTCTGGTACACAGGCATTTTTCCATTTGATTGAAATAATAATCTGTTGCATTGTAATTCTAATATACTTACAGGAATATACGCTACCACTACTACTGCTACTAGAGACTTTCTCTAATACATTTGATATATTGAGATACTTTGTAAAATGTAAGATATAAAATTTTGAAGAAATATAATTTACCTCATGGAGTACAAAATTAATGGTGCTGCTACTGTTGTTATTACGTTTGTGTAATGAGCTTGGGTGTCCTGGTAATATTGCGCTATATACAAATACAGATAAACAAACTGCCATTTTTTTTTGAAGAACTTATAGTATATTCATTTCATTCAGGTATCCACGTTCCACTATAAAGTTACATGGCATTTATGTACTCAGTTATTTGTAAATAATGTCTATACTGAATGACTCAAGAAAAATAATTTTAAAAGTGAAACTCAATGGGAATTAGTATCTCTAAATGGGATTTTAGACTGTCAATGGGATTTAGGCTCTCTTGAAATTCAAGACTTCTGATTTGTAAAATCCTATTTTATTAAATGTCTCAGAGTTATGAATCTAAAATGAGTTGTCATTGTTGCCTTTCAGTGTTATCGGTATAATCAACTTGCTATGTTTGAGTGAAGTAAGGGATTAGCTATTTCTACCTTAATGCCTTCCTGAATTTTCTGACCTACCTGGATTGAACACACATGATTTTTCCTTTTACCTTTCATGGATTTTTACTCAGACCTTTGCCTGTTAGAATGGAATAAGAGAGCAGCACAACTATCCCATAAAAAAGTGTTATTTTTTCAAGAGCATTAATTACTGTATATATAATTTAAAAAGTTTAAAATTAATTGTGAAGGATAGGAGAAAATTAAAAATGGATTCAGAATACAGAGACTTACTTGTGTGTAATTTGTGAAGGAGGAAAGCAGGAGAAAAGATTGTTTGCTGTCGTATAATGATTAGATAAAAAGCAAGAATAATTACCAACTCAGTGGGTAGG
>VXAL01018759.1:114492-125899 GCA_013399475.1 Chauna torquata
GGCACGGCGGGCGGCCGGGCCGGGGCCTGGCGGCGGCCTGGGGGAGAGCCGAGGGTCCCCGGCTGCGTCGAAGCAGTGGAAGCAGCTGCAGAGGCGCCCGAGCTGGTTTTGAGTTCGCTGGTTCAGGCGCTGGCTGCAGCCTGGCCACGGCAGCTGGGAGCTGGGCGAGGGCTGAGGCGCCTTCTCCCGTGAGTGCCCCGCAGCCCTACCCGCCGGCCGGCGCCTCTAAGCTCCGCTAAGCCATGCGGAGGGGTTGTGCTCCTCTGGAGCTGAAGAGGTCTTTGGTTTTACCTTGGCTGCGGCTGCCTCCTTAGAGAATTAATGTAGTAGGCAGCCAGCTGATGTTGTCTCTGGACCTCTACGACCTAAGTCCTAAGAACTAGATGTGCCACAAAGTGCCTTCATCTTTGGTGAAAACCTCCCAGTTTTGTCTCATTCAGTAGCCAGATGCTTTGGAGCATCACAATAATCCGTCAGCTGTGTTAGACGCTTTGCTTTATCCTTTGGTGTTAGCCTCCCTTCTTGGAAATGGCAGGGGTAACGTGCGTATGGAGGCTGTGCTGGAAACCGCGGCAGGGCTGGCTCGCAGGCCCGTTCCCGTCTCGATCCTCTGCAGGCTGACGTTGGCACACGTGGGGGCACGGTCCTTCGGCAGCGTAATTGGCCGCAGTTCAGAGTGGGGTCCGTGCGAGGCCAGCTGGCATTAGTGACGAGCTGTAGGAATACACTGCATGCTGAATTCTTTGAAAAATGTGCTTTCGTTTCTAAAGTCTATATTAAGCATGTGTGTCCAGTCACAAACAGACATTCTTCTCTTGTGGTGTAAGAATTCCCTTGACCTGGCTTGGTACCTTTGTACACTATGAGCTCTTCAGGACTAGGACAAACATCTGTGTTTTGTTTTGTCTGAGAAAATAGAAAACACGCAATAGATGATAACAGATAATAAATATTGACATGGTGCTGTCATGTGTGTATTCACGTGGCCTAAGGAAGTGCTCCAGGTCTGTATACATTTGCAGGTCAGAGATGCTTGAAAATTATCTCTGTTTTTAAAATGTCAGTTTTTCACAGTGAAAACCACAGAAATGTCTCCATTCAGATGAGAAATAAAAATAAAATAAATAAAAATTAATAAGGTAATGATTTCATAAGGTGAAATTTTGAAATTTCAATCATTTTGGAAAGCAATGTTTTACTTTTTTCTGTATATCATCATTTTTCTGTCTAGTATCATCTTTTAATTTTGCATAACAAAACCCCTAAAAGCTGGGAATATGCATTGGTTTGCACGCCATTCAGGCTCTTAATTCATTCTCCCTTTTTTGGTTGTACAAGGCATTGCTGAAAGGTTCTACAGAGAGTTTCTGCAGGCTGAGTAGATCCAGGATTACTTTCTGGAACTTCAGGTGAATGTCACTCCAAATTTAATTGTGGAGATCTCCAAATATTGTGAGATACCTCCTTTTATTTTATTATAATTCTCTTTGTAATAGTGGACTTTATTTTCTTCTACATTCATTATGGACAGTGAGCTTTTAAAATCTGCAAACTATCTACATATAACAGTGGTGCAGGTTGCAATCTTTTCCCTGATTTATTTTTGTATAAGCAATAAGATATGGGAAGTTCTGCACGCCAGCTTTCTGTGTGATTTGTTGATTAGTTTCTCTCTAAAGCCTTTTTCTGACGGCAGATAGCGAGACTACTACCACTGTATTTGTTTTCTATTCTGATTTATGCATGGACAATTGTATTGGATCTCACTCTGTAATGTTTTCTCTGAGACACACAGGACTGACTGCTGTCTCTTCAAATCAGCCCAGTGGTGCAACTGCTTAATCAGAGCTGACTGGTAACTTTTCCATATACTTGGTGGATGGAAAATACCTGAACTTACATGCTCATAAAGGTAGAATTGTTGCTGGTAGACTTTTCTCTGTTGAAGTTAGACGAGATGTTGCTGCAATGAAAACGTGCTTCACTACTTGGTTTTTAGATGATACATTAAAATATTGTTACTGGGAAAATACACATTTTGTTTGAAAGTGTCAGGAAGCAGTAAAAAGAGAGTTTAGAGAGTTAAAAGAAAGTTGAGCGTAATCTTGCATGGGACAGCAGTTGTTTTAAGTGAGATAATTGTGTTTTGTATCCTTATTAACTGGCTCACTTTGAATAAGCAGTCTGACTGGCCAGGGAAGATTAAGAGCTCAATAAATAAAAAAATGTTCAGGCTGTGTATGTATTCCACTTCCTTTGCCAGAAAACAAATTAGCTTTAAACATGTAATAGCATAAATAAAATAGGTTTGGCTTTTGCAGTAGGATCTGTGAGGGTTATAGAAGTTACACAGCACTTTCAGATTCTGCCAATGATCTCCTGAAGTTTTACACATAAAAGATATGGCCGCAGTCAGGAGTTTCTGGAGGATATGGAAGAATTTAGCTATCAACAGTACAGTAAATTATCAACAAACATAACAAGATGGCTTGATTAGAAGTAGATCAATATGTATATCCAGTTTAATATCTTCAAGTTGTCATACACAATGACTGTATGAAAATCAATTACTTTTTGCCTCCAAGATTTAGCAAAATTGCCATCTGGTTTGCTAGTTACATCAATAAAATACTACAGGTGCTGTTACTGAAACAGAATCAAGATAAGTAGCAAGATAATTCCTATAATAACTCCTAGACAGATTTTTGTTGGCAAAAAATCAATCTCCAGCAAATGAATTATGCCATCCTATGTATTTTTGAGAGTTTACATTCTGAATTTTCAGAACCTGTGTTAATTACGATGTTTGTATCATTTTTAAATCTGTTGTTCTATGAAGAGAAGTACTGATGGGTCTGGTCTCGTATGGATGGAAAAAATGATGCTGAACTAACATGGGAGTTATCTGACCTGGAGTGGACTATGCTGCTCTTTTCTCAGTGAAGTCTACTCACTGCCTTTGAAACATGCAGAAAGTTTAGAACTCTGAGGCAGACAGACAAATAATTGGATTAGCTGGGAAATGAAACTGCAGATATGACATATTTAACCATGGAATTTGAATATTTTAACTTTCTACTAGTCTGGCAGCATCAATTTTTCAATCAGTTCACTTTTTAATGAAGCGATATCTGAGAACTGTCAGATTTTACCTTCTTCATAAATTAGTTTTCATTACAACAATATTTGCCTTTCTTAGACTTATTTTGATAAAAGGGATAAAAATACCAGTGGAAAACGATCAACTTCATTTCTGTTTCCAACACAAGTGCAGAGTTTGTCTGTAACTTCAGCCAGAGTATCCGACACATTTCTGCTGTGCGGTGCTAAGTAAGGAGGACCCTGTGGCGTTTTCTGTGCAGCAATGTTATCAGTGTTAGGCAGTTGTCGTAAGTCCTCTAGGGTGGTAAAAGCAGAGGCTACATAATTACAGGATGGATATCTATAGGGAGACATCCAAATTCCTCCTTAGCTATTCAGATGAAAACTTGCTCTAACACTACCCACACAGAACTTGTAAAGATTCAAGTAGTCTTGATTTTGAGAAGAGCTGCACACTGAAAGTTATGAAAGACTAGAACCTATTAAATGTAAACTACCTATTTTGGTGCTGAAGGGACTGTCTCATGCCTATCTCAAGCCTGTACGAAAATCTTAACCATAATTAATACCTACTGGTCAGATCACCATGGGTGATAAGGCAATCATCATCTAAAGAGGTTTATCCCTTTTTGTTAAGCCAGGGCATATTTCGGTACATACGATTGTGGACATAGTTAAAAAATTCTTTACCATATCCAAATTCAGTAAGGTTAAAGTGCTGAAATAGTGAAAAAATAGATTGAAAGTCCTACACAGTGGTGTCACTTTACAGTCTGGGGATTTTTTGACTTGAGTAGCTAAAGACTGGAAATGGAAAGAATCTCTGCTCACTCTATTTAGGAAAAAAAAAATCAATCTTCTGTTGACAAAAATACACACATTCTCACAAAAAAGCAAGTTTTCAAAATAATTTTTTTGTAGTACTTTCTGAACAACTATTGCATATAAGAGTTTGAAAGACATGCTTGCTCCAGCTATAGGACTCATACAGTTTTTTGCTAGTTTAGGATCCAGCCATTACCCATAGCACCTACTAAATGAGTGCCTTAACGTATTAGATCGGCCTTCTCTCAAGTCAGATTTTTCATTACTTCAAGAAGGAGAAAGAAGTATCTTCAGCAATTGCATATTCAAGAGTGTCAATACAAACGCTGAAAGAATCATTTGGAATGTGGAAAAATTCCAAAAAAGTCCAAACTTTACTGTCAGTTATACAAATACAACTCCCAGGATCATACTGTCTTTGCCAAAAATACAGTCAGAAGTAGAAATGCATCAACACTGTCTATTCTTGAACTTGCATCTCTGCAACTTAGAGCAGAATTTAGTTCAATATTTATAAATATATCTGACAGATCACCAGTAGGATAAGACAAACTCCCCTTCCATGATGGTTTAAGCTAAAATGCCAGGCTGGAGTTCCTGAGACACAGGCACATTTTCCATTACCTCTGCTCTGGAAAGGTAATCTTTATCTTCTCAGAGCTTGGGCATGATAATCTTTATCTTCTCAGAGCAGCAAAAATCCTTGCGCAAATTGAGAAGACACTTTTATTGAGCTTTAGCGGAGATAGAGAGTTTTCCAAAACTTTTGCTCTTTCTCCTTGACTAGGCCAGGATTTATTTTTTATTTTAATCATTTCCATGACACCAAGAATGATAACGTAGCCAACCTCTTAACTCATTTTACTCCTAACAGATTAAAACTCACTATTTATCTCTAGAGAGCTCTGGGCCAGGGCAGACTGGCGGAGGTGCAGGACTGGGCGCAGACCCAGCGGCCGCACCGTGCGGTGTTGCACAGACCGAGGCCATCCGTACAGCCGCAGCGGAGAAGCTGCCCCCAAGGGAAAGGAGGGGCAAGTCCTTGCTTCCAGCTTTCTTCACTCCAGCTCTTATCAGTGAAGGAGCCCACCTTGGGCTCAGGTCCAAGCCTTGACTAAAAGCCTTGACCTTGCCAACCAAGTGCCAGAAGGGGGGCATGCTCACAGTCCTGACAAATTTGGCCCTTTGTGCCAAAATTTGGAGATGTAACATGGTACTTCAGTCAGCTCCAGTGAAAACTGACTGAATTACTTCAACTACTCTGGGTTTTGGTATCAGAAGTATTTTTTTTTCTGTTCTGAAGAGCAAAAATTAACAATTTTGGAGCAGTTGTTAGGTCTTTCCAGTTCTGCCAGTTAGCTTACTACAAATGATCAAAATTGCAAACTCTTGAAATAAGCAACTGAAACATTTTTGTATATATTTAAAAACTAATCCTAGCATCGTTTCATTTTTTTGAGCGGACAAAATCAATCCCTCATCGTGACAGTATTCATTTCTGTTGCTGTGCTTACAGGATGCTTGTCACCACTTTATTGTGCTACAATTCTGCACTGACACACCTAAGAAATTTGGTAGAGGGGGGATCAGTCTTGCCTAGTTACGAGCTTTTACCTCACCCTTTTCATTGCATCCTTCACGCACACTTTCAAAGTGTGTTGCATGCTGAGGATGTACCAAGTTCAAAACAACAGATGTAACTGCTACAGTAGATGAAGAGTAAGGGTAAAAGTAATTAATTATCTTTTAACAGCGTATTCTTTTGTTGCTATTGTTGTTTTTTCTTCAGGACAGAAACAGTTAGCTGCATCTGTTGACTGCATCCATGTGTCTGTTTGAGTGCTTACCTGACAAAGAATGTTTTCCTGACTAAAGCCCTTTGAACTTTAAGCCTAGCGTGGGCTGGGTTGACCAAAAAACAAGAATTATGTTTGTATATTGATTAGGAGAGTCCCAGGTCTGTATCTGTAACTAGCAAAACTCCTGTTTGTGTTGTACCTTTTTGGGAATTTCGTGGTTGTTTGTTTTGTTGTTGGTGGTTCATTTTACATTGTTTTGTTTTGTTTTTGGAATACAGAGCTGTTTGCTAGGATCTAGATTCAACCTATCACTGCTGAATGAGTTGAATTAATCAGAGATCTTGCTCAGAATTTAAGTTATACATTGTTTTTATTTTTAGAATACTTTACAACATAGAAAAGTTGCATGCAGTATGTTGTCCATACTTTATAGTCTCATTACATCCTGGTACATTATTGTGAGATATAAATACATGTAGTTTAGAGTGTATTCAGCCTCTTTAATGAAACTTTAATTTGTTTCAGTTGCTCTGGGAATTTTTTGGTAGTTAGGATTTCATTTACTACTCTTCGTTATCCTGCAGAGCTCAGTTTTTGCTAACCCTTAACGAGGTGTGTGAGGAGGCCTGGGCAATAGGAACATGACTGAATCACTGATACACAGTATGCACTTGATGTAACTTCCCATCTGACATTTAAGAACATACTTAATTTTAACAAAATGTTACGTAATTAACATCTATATTCATTAAGAGTACATGAGGTCAGATTTAAGAATCCCAGAAACCTGTTTTTGTAGTTAGGGTTCAGCAAAGATTTGAGCAAAGGCTCAAATGGTGCCATGAGAATTCATAGCCTCTTCAAAATATATGAGAAAACATTCATTGTCGTAAGCCCAAAGAGGGATTTCTCCCCACCCCATTTTCTTAATGCGCATTGATAAGACCTTCAGTATTACACTGCTATGTAACTAGTTAGTTGCAAGTAACTGCAATGTAAAAGATACATTTATAAGGCAATCAGTAATTTGCTATGAATAACAGCCACATCTCACGGTTAAAGCAGTTATTTGAATATGGTTATTCTTTAATAACTTGTTTCATTACTCAACCAAATTTCAGGACTTTTTGATAACTCATAGTTGTGTTTTAGCATCTGGATAAGTTATCTAGGCAATGTGACTTATTGCAGGTGACCTAGAATAAAATCATATTCCATTTGTTCCCCCTTTTTTTACTTTTGGGGATATAAAAAGGTCTGAAATAGTAGATAGCTTGTGTAGAAGAAGCTCAGTAGCCTGAGTCCTAGTGCCATGGAAAGAACGGTAAGTGATGTTAGGTATATGAAAGAGAAATTATTTTTATTGAGCTAGTTTAAAATCTTCATTTATTTACTTACAGTACTATTTCATTGATTTAAATACAGAAAGAAATGTTATGTTACTTAGAAATTGCCATACCGAATCAAGCCAAAACTTACAATTTTTCAAATCTCCTTTGCAATCACAGCAGGAATCAAAGGACCTTGGGAAGCACTCTGAAGTGCAAAGGTAGAGGTAATCCTGTCATACTGAAATAATCTTTTTAATCAATTAAAAATATTTTTAAATCTCAAATTCTGAACATGGATTTGTAATCCTTCTTTCCATAATTGTTGAGATGCAGTTGCTATTTATAATATTGTAAGCCTAAATGTTAACATTATGTATATAAAGAACAAGGTATATCTTGTAACCTGCTAAATCCTTGTTCTTAGACATAGTTACAAACAATAAAAGAAATAAGTAATATAAGTAATATAATAATATAATCTTATAAGTAATGCTACCTCGCAGCAATACACCTTGGCCACTTTTACAATGTCTCAGTAAAATTATTTTAACTAACTTAAAATTTTCTGCCTTCATTTTATTAAATCGAATCTTTTCCTGTTCTTGAGTGGAAGGTGAATTTTAGTACAATGGGTTTTCCTTAAGATTATCTGTGTTTTACACTGGAGCACAAAATGCTTTCCTTAATTTGTAGCCATATGAGTTTGGGGANTCTCTCGCCCGCCCGCCCACTGCACCAGCGGCCACGCACTCGTCCCACGGGCACCCACGCTCGCAGCCCCCCGAGCGCCGGCACGGGCCCCCTGTGCTGGGCCAGCTCGCAGTTTGCCAGAGGATGTGGGACCCCCATGCACTCCCGGGGTGGGGCAGAGGCAGGTGCTGGCCCCACACCTTCCCCCTTTCCCCTTAGTTTCCAGCAGACCAGGTCCCCGATCAGATAACCTTGCTGGAATAAACCTGCTCACTCTCTGCCGCGCCCTCGTCAATCTGCGTGGCTGACCAGGCTTGGTTCCCATCACTGCCTCCCTTACCCTTTGCTCGTCAGGTTTGTGTCCCTGTGCGTTCTTGTTTATGGCTTCCTCCCTTTCTTCTCATCCTTTGTTGCATTAAAAATGGTGCTGGACCAAATTGCCATAACGGAGTAGACGCTCTCTCCCGCACACCCATAGAGTTTGCAATAGAATTTCGTTACAGGAACATACCATCTTATTGTTTTTCATGTCTGTCTTTTACTACTCTGTCATTCTTTTCTTTGAATTCTTCTAGAAAGGTGGATGAACTTGATGGATGACCACAATATTCCTCTCTTATTATAAAGCCTAATAATCTGGAGTTGGAAAAAGACGTGACACTCCTGGATGTGGTGGTGTTCTGTATGTTTGTACTGGGCATGGCATCAGTATGTGCAGCTACAGCTTGGCTTCCTGGGAAAAAAGCTTGGTTTGAATACTACCAAGATTAAAAACATTACAAAATTCTACATGCCTCTCCCTTAGATACATTAAACACAGCTCACCTGACAAATCTTCCTATAGAATCACAGAATCATAGAATCATAGAATATTCTGAGTTGGAAGGGACCCACAAGGATCATCGAGTCCAAACATAGGATGGTTAGGGTTGGAAGGGACCTTAAAGATCATCCAGTTCCAACCCCCCTGCCATGGGCAGGGACACCTTCCACTAGATCAGGTTGCTCAAAGCTCCATCCAGCCTGGCCTTGGATGCTTCAGGGACGGGGCATCCGTGAGTCCTGTTCCAGTGCCTCACCACCCTCTGATTAAAGAATTTCTTCCATATATCTAGTCTAAATCTACCTCTTTTAGTTTAAAACCATTCCCCCTTGTCCTATCACTACACTCCCTGAGGAAGAGTCCCTCCTCACCTTTCCTGTAGGCCCACTTTAAGTACTTGAAGGCTGCTGTAAGGTCTCTCTGGAGTCTTTTCTTCTCCAGGCTGAACAACCCCAACTCTCTCAGCCTCTCACCATAGGAGAGGTGCTCCAGCCCTCTGATCATCCTCATGGCCCTCCTCTGGACTCACTCCAACAGGTCCATGTCCTTCTTATGCTGGGGGCCCCAGAGCTGAACGCAGTGCTCCAGGTGGGGTCTCACAACAGCAGAGTAGAGGGGGAGAATCACCTCCCTCGACCTGCTGGCCATGCTTCTTTTGATGCAGTCCAGGATAAGGTTGGCTTCCTGGGCTGCAGGCGCACATTGCTGGCTCATGCTGAGTTTTTCATCCACCAACACCTCCAAGTTGTCCTCAGGGCTGCTCTCAATCCACTCTCTGTCCAGCCTGTATTTGTGGTTGGGATTGCCCTGACCCAAGTGCAGAACCTTGCACTTGGCCTTGTTGAACTTCACAAGGTTTGCACAGGTCCCTCTCTGAGAGCTGTCAAGGTCCCCCTGTATGGCATCCCCTCCCTTCAGCATGTCGACCACATCACAGTGTCATTGGCAAATTTGCTGAGAGTGCACTCAATCCCACTGTCCCTGTCACCAACAAAGATGTTAAACAGCACCGGTCCCCATACTGACCCCTAAGGATTGCCACTCATCACCGGTCTCCACCTGGATATTGAGCCATTGACAGCAACTCTCTGAGTGTGACCATCCAGCCAATTTCTTACCCACTGAGTGGTTCATCCATCAAATCCATGTCTCCCCAATTTATAGACAAGGACGTCATGTGGGACAGTGTCAAATGCTTTGCACAAGTCCAGATGTTCATTTATGTTTTATTTATGTGTTTATTTAGTCTTTTGAATACAATATGAATGGCAGCATAGATGCTTCAGCAGTGCGGAGGTGTCTTATCCAACCATTTAAAGTTCATTAGAAAGAAACTGTTAGACTTCATGGATATTTGGATTATGTCTTTACTGAAATATAATCATCCATCAGCAAAGCAAACTTTTGGGAAGAGTTCACTCTTGCTCCCCAGCTGAGGACACAAACTCGACATGTGTGTACATTGGCAGTATCCTTCCAATTAGAATGACAGTTTCTGTCAAAACTTTTTTTGTATTTCCATGGGGTGCTGGGTTGATGTACCAAGAAGAGTACCCACAGAGGTTAATTTTAACCCACGGTGACTAATCTCTCCTGTTCCCTTGTACGCCATTCTGTGGGCTGGCTCCTTGAGAGGGTACTTTGCAACTGTAGCCTAACAGGAAGAGCTGTATCCTCTGCCACTGAGGGATTTAAGCTCTAAAGATTGTATAGGCAGGCTACAAACACTAGCCTATCTTGGTCTTTCTCAGTAATTCACTTTGCCAAAGAATACCTGAGTTTCACCTGTCCATCCGTCAGTCTGTCTCCCTATATGCCTATCAGCACACCTTCCTAGCGGTTTTGAACCTTTAGCTGTTTCTAGCAAAGATTTGAAAGAAGGAACAAACTCTGCAACAATTAGATTTCTGCAAGTTTTGCAAAAATCAGCAGCTATGTAGAGAAGAAAGCAAACCACGTTAGCACTTCTGTTGAGCATGAACTCTTCAGTTGGCTGTTTGATATGGTTTCTTGACTCCTGGTCAGCATGCACGTACCGGCTAAGCACTTTGCGTGCAGAAATGCAGTAACAAGCCACAGCACACCCTGTGTCTTGCCTTGCTTAAAATGAAAAGGCATGGAAAAGAATTACAGGGAACACAGAGGGGCAGAGTGGCCAACGAGCAAGAACTGAGCAGATGATGTAAGAGAGGAGGGGAAGGGCTGTGAGAAAATGGATGACCAGGGGTGGTTGCTGCTGGGCAGCAGCAGGAATACGGGACGTAGAAACCAGGTTTCATTAGGTCCAGCATTCACAGACAAACTTGCTTTCTTCTGTGGGGATGAAGTTTATTCCCAGTCTTGGCAGCCATGCATCAACAAGGAGGTATTACTGTTCGTGAAAGATTCACTCCTGACTGGATGCGTTGCCTCCACAGCGTGTGTGAAACAGTGGATGTGTAACACACTTCTGTTGCACTGGGAAGCGGGCTAGCATACCATCATCCAATTCCTTTCAGTCCTTCTTGTGCAGGACCTTACTCCAGTTCGTTACTGGAGCAGAGCGTAGGGATATTTGACTAGCCCACTGAACAACAGAAACTTATGTTAGCTGAAATACTCTGGACAAAGCAGATGACGAGCGATTTCTTCTCTGAGGAATTAACTAATCACTGCAATAAAGAGAAAAAAAACAATATTCGAAGTTTAAAAAATAAGTAATAGTTAAAGGCGGGTTCAGCTTCACCACTGCGGGCAACGCGCAGGGCGTCCCCCGGCCACCTTCCCGCGCTGCGCCTTCGCGCCGGGCGCTGCGCTGCGCCGCGCCGCTTGCGCGTCCCGCCGCCAGCGGCCCCGCC
>VXAL01018759.1:126347-187242 GCA_013399475.1 Chauna torquata
GCTGCGGGGGGCGGCTCAGCGGGGCCGGGGCAGAACCGCCCCGGCTTCGGGCAGGGAGGAGGTGCCTCTGGCCAGGCTCCGGAAGGGACGCGTTCGGGCGCGTCGCCGAGACGCGAGCGAAGGTGTCTTGGCGCGTGGCCGCGCTGCCCGGGGCGGGCGTTGCGCCGGGATGTGGCGCACCCGGGCGGCCTGCGCGCCCGCTCTGGTGTCGCCGCCTGTGCGGCCGCTGGGGGCTGGCTGGCTCCGGCTGGGGATGGTCCGGCCGAGCGGCTGGCAGCGGAGCTAGGTGCTGCTGGGATGGATGCTGCGCGCCGCGCGTCCCTGTGGTTTCTGGTGGTGAACCGACGCTGTGTTAGGAATAGGGTACGTGTGTTACACAGCATGTGAATTTTCTTGATGCAGAAAGGTATAAAAAGTTGATACTACAACTGTAATGCTCAGTGCTTCGCAGAACATGTTTGGAAGCTTAGAGACTGCAGCTAGGCCCTCTTTCTATGTCCTCTTGCTTTCAGACACCTTCTTTCATTGTGGTTCTTGATTTGCACTTGTCTATGTACATATTTGAGTGGTTTGGGGAAGTGATTTTTGATAAAATTCTCTTATGCTCTGTCTAGAGAAAAATAAATGATGTCCTGTAGCAATAAAGAACACTGTCAGACTCTGTTACTGTTTTCTGTTAATAAATCGTGAAGAACACATACTCTGTAGATGTAAAGCTCATCTAGGAGAAGCGTGTGTATTTAAACTTGTCCAAGCAAATGTAGGCAATAAGTTTATTTGTAGTTGAGTCAGACTTGCACAGAATTAATTTCCTGCTTTCTCACTCATTAAAGAAAAGAGGATGTCTGGAAAAATGGTTCAGAAAAAAATACGATTTTGAAGCTGCATTAGAATTTTATTTCCTGTGCCAGTACAATGAATTACAACATAGAGTAGATAGTATGCAAAAGTTCTTGACAGATGAAGGCCTCATCAAAATAATCTGTGAATTCCTGCCTTGTTAAGTTAGCTGCTCCAATGAAAATGTTTGCTTCTGTTAAAACAATTTAGTATAGCAAATAAAATATACTGATATGATGTACTAGATTAATTCAGCAAATACTGTGATGGATATTTGTGGCAAAAAATTAAACTTTTTGCATAGCAGTTTCCATTGCAATCCACAGTACTTGCTGGGTTGCAAGTGTTTTGATTCTTGGTGATCTCTTAGGTCTGGGAAGGCTTGAATTAAAACAAGAAGTATTACAGTGTTTTACAGCAGCAGAGGCCAGAATCCTGTTGTACTGAGGACAGTGCGTTTACAAGACAGTCTCTGGCTTACAGTTTGCAGTGTTAGTAGTGTTTGTTTGCCAGCTGAGGTAGTTGGAGTTGTGGATGTAGTTGAAGTACAAGCATAAAATTTCCAGTTCAATAAATATTTTTCACAATATTTGAGTAATATTTTGAACAAAGTATGGGGAGTAAATTTGTTCTAATAGATCTATTCACTAATATGTTGAAGATCTCTCTGCATTTTTGTGGATTAGACTGAAAAAGTCTGGTAGAGTCCACTGCAGTGTTGTAGTGAAGCCTCAGCAGCCTTTTATTTATATATTTAGTATTGTATTTGGACAGGTCCAGGTTGTTTGCATCAATTTCAGTTGACAAATTCATTTTAAAAACTTATTTCACATGAATGTTGTTTCAAGATGTTATAGAAATAACTTTGAATATGTCCTAAAATTATTGGAGGAGGGGAGCGCTAGCTAACCATAGCGTTTTGATCAGAGCATCAGTGGAGGAGTGATGCTTTGCATGTCCTTAAAACATACGCTAACCTGAGCTTAGGGTGGTACTTTCTGCCAGTGTTTGAAGCTTTGACTTCTGTGCTTTTCGATAGCCTGAACTTGAATGAAATACACTTAATGCTCTTTTTCACAGGGATATCCTGAAGTGTTTGGAGCAATGCTGTACTCATTTAATATAGGGGCACTTCTTAAGTTGTTGAAGCGTAAAATGTAGTTCTTGAAAGAACCTTTGCTCCCTTAAAGGCCACATCTGGTTGTTTTTGTGGTACTTGTGGAGCAGGTTATAACTTATTTATATTGTAGATGGAGGTAATTATTAACAAGCTTGTAGTAAGGACTGCAATACTCTGCAAGGATGACAGCATGGACAACCATATGAATTGCTAAATGCTTATGTGTCACAGTGGAGGAAGATACTTAGAGATTCTGCTGCCCAAGGTATTTATCATTCTGAACAGTTTTAGAACAGCTTTTCAAATTTGTTTAATTTCAAGCATGGAGGTTTGGTATTGGACCCTTATCCAGCATTTCAGGTAGCTGAGTGTGTGACTGTGGCAGCAGAAAGAATTCCCGCTGGCATATACACATCTTTTATAATCACTTAAAATTATTAAAACGTAGTCTAAAAAGTTTGCAGTGTTTTAGATGCTAAAATCCCTTGTGGTTTTTATGTATTGCTGTAACATCTGCAACACCTTTGTGCTAGGTGCTGTGCAGGAGGAAAGAATCCAAGGCTATAACTGATTGAATATGAAATGATATAACTACTTGATAACATAGAAAAGTAAAATACAGAGAAATGATTCAGATCCTGATGGTGGATTGTGGATGATTGCTCAGGAGATTAGTGGTAATCAGCTACACCAAAATGTCCTTCCCCATCAGCTGAGTGTCAGAGGTTAAATAAGTCTGAAATAACTGAGAGAAGTTTCCATAATCAAATTTTTTAAAACATTAGCTGAAGCCCAAATAAGCCTTCTTTTTTTAATGGCTGTATAGTTGACATCACGTTGTAAACAGGTGAGTCTCCATCACGTGTTTGGTGAACAAGGCATTTGTAGCTTGGTGACAGCTTCAGAAAACTGGTCAGGTAAGAATTTTAAGCAGTTCGTAGAGTCAGGAATCTGCAAGAGTATTTTTGACTCCTAAAAATTGACTCCTAAGTAGAAAATCTGTAATGTGCCTCTGAGGTTGGCATAAGAGGCTTTAAGTGAAAGGTGGTTGTTTTTTAAAAGGAGATGACAAGAAAATCAAGTATTTGTGCCACACCCAGTGAAACTGGCTCCATTGCATAGAGCATTTCAACTGTGTAATCTTTTACAGATTTGTAAGAAGTGAAATGAGAAGATGTGCAAAAGTAATAAAAAAACGAGAAGTTGATCAGTAGAGAAATTGTGATTTATCGTCTAAGTTATGTGAAAGCAGACAAATAGTGATTGGGAGTCACACTGTAGGTCATATCTTACTCTACGCACCAGGGAGCTGAAAAAAAGCACAGAGATCTTGCCGTCATCCCAACATAGTGAAGAATGATGTGAACCCCGTTTCTATACGCTTGTGATCCCAGCCCCTGGGAGTAGAATATACATCTGAAATTCAGATGGGCTGGCTTGGGGAAATGTTAGAGATGGGCGAGTGGGAGGGACCTCTGAAAGGTATCTAGTGTGGCTTTCCTCCTCTCGTAGCCCTGCCTCGCAGTAGTCTCACACTAGATGTTCGTATGAATCCTGTTCTCTGGGCTGCAGCATTGACTGATACAGGCTCCCCAGGCAATCTGTTCAAGTTGTGCGGTATTACTACAGGTAGAAACATTTCCCTCACATTTCCCTTATGTCGCTTCCATGTGTTGTTTCTAAATGTCAAGGAGGTCTTCCTTGTTGCTGTTTAAGACCAATCTCTCTCTCTTTTTTTTTTTTTTTAAGTATGGTACTTAAAACTATTTGCAGAATGCTAGATCCAGTTTTTTAGCATCGGTCAGGTTAGAGGGATTACTTTGCTCGTGTTGTAGCCTTCACTGTGATACAACTCAGTATGTTGCTGTTTGCCACAACAGAGCAGGAGTTTTGGTTCTTGTAATATGGGGGCCTCTATAATCCTGTGCTGCACGTCTGTGTTGCAGCACATCACCAGTTATTCCTTCTTTGGTAATTTGCTCCGTTGTTTATTTACACCTGACAGCAGTATCTTGCTCTTCTCTTTTTAAGAATTGTCTCGCTTTCTTCCCAGGTGTGTTAGAATCACTCCACCTTCTGTTTCTAAAGTTTAAAAATCTTGAAGGCCCAGCTGACTTTAGGGGAGGTCTCCCCTCTGTCAGCTGGATCAGAGGTTTTTGTCACCCCTGTATCCAAGATACAGAGTACTGTTTGTGAATGGGAAAAGGTGTTCAAAGCAGTAAATTTTCAGTGTTCTTTAGCAGAAAAAACACTTTTGAAAATGACTTTCAGTGCTTCTGGTAGTGGATAAGGATTTATTCAGTTTCAAGTTAACTTCTCTTTTAGAGAGACAGTTTCGTAAGAAGAGAAAAAGATGACAATGGAAAAATACAGTTCAGCAATAGATCATGCCCAAAGGTGCATGTCTGTCAACAGTTTCAAGCACTTGAACTTCCACCGTGGGATTCTCTTGTCATCTCGTATTTGCTGTGTTTATCAGAGAGGAAGCGACTGCTCTAACTTCTTAAAGTATGTTGAGGTCACCTGCACTGACAAACGTAAAAACTAAACCATGACTGCATAAACTATACAAAAGTTGTGACGTTTTGTTTAGTTCTGGCTTCTATTTGTGGCCTTTACAGCTCTGAAGAGATGCATCCTCGTCTAGAAAGTTTGTAATTGAAACTGAAATTGAAAAGCAGAATATGAAGGTCATAAGCAAAGGGAAAAGAGGACCAGTTTGGGGGGTTAGGTTTTGGTGGTGTTTCTTTTTAGTGGAGAAGTAATTTTGAGTGTGAGAGAGAGACAAGGAGACAGACTGCCAGGTTTATTTAAAAAAAAAAAAAGTGGTTTTCTGGATATCTTTTTAGAAGCAGGAGATAAAAACTACTACTTCCATGCCCTTAGCTTAATGCACATTTAGAGTATGAAAGATCCCAATGTTGGGGAAGGGAAGAGAGGCGCATCCGTTCAGCTGGAGGTGGGCAGCCCCGAAGTGCCCTGTGTTAACAGGGCACCTCACGCTGGCGCTGGCTGGGATGGAGCCCGCTCTCCCCGCAGCAGCCGCGGGGTGCTGTGCTGCGCAGCTGTGGCTGGAGCAGCGCTGGTATCGCGCCGGTGTTTTGGCTGGTGCTGAGCAGTGCTGGCACAGCACCAGGGCCGGCTCACCCCCCTCCCAAACGCCAGCGGGCTGGGGGTGGGCAAGAGTTGGGGAGGGGACGTCAGTGGGGCAGCTGACCCAAACTGACCAAAGGGACATCCCATAGCGTGTGAGGGCCGGCTCAGCAGTAAGAGCTGGGGAAGAGGGAGGAGGAGGAGATGGGGGGCTCTCGTCATGAAATCCTCTGTCCTCCTGAGCAACTGCTGCGTGTGGTGAGGCCCTGCTTCCCAACATGGGGCCGAACATCGCTTGCTGATGGGAAGTACAGAATAATTGTTTTCTCCTTTTGGTTCTGTGTCACCTTTGCTTTTCTTCTTTAATTCAGCTCCTCCTTATCCTGACCCATGAGCTTTTCTGTTTTTTCCATCTGATTTTGTCCCCTTTTCCTTCTGAGAATGGGGAGTGAGAGAGAGGTGTGGTGGAGCTTAGCAGCCCATCAGTTGTTAAACCACCACACACATCACTACAGGGAATACTGCCAGTTAGGCTTTTTAATTTTCAAGCTGTAATGCTTGTTTTCTAAGGCAGGGTGGGACTTGTTTTTAATTGGCTAGTGCATATAATACATACACCATCCTTATCTTTAAAAGCTTTTAGTGCTTCAGTTGCTTAATCTTTCCTGTCTCTTGAGTTGAGTTTTAATGTAGAATTTCTGGTGAAGCTATTCCTCTGGATAAGAACTGGAAAAGCAATTATTATGGTAAGCCAGAGCTGGCAGCTGGTAGGGCAGATTTGCATGTCCTACCAAAGTCAAGGTTGAGTCAAAGTTAAGGTAGAGGAAAGTGATGCATTCACACTATTTTCAGTTCTGGCTAAGAAAGTAAAGAGAGCTGGACTGAAATCTGAGCAAGACAGTGCAAATGAAATGGACATAACGCAGAAGCTGAATATGAATTTGGGCCAGCTAAATGCTAGGAGGACAGTGAAAAGTCAGTGCTGGAATGGTTATAGATCAGTGCTCAGTGAAGAGTGAGTCCATGACTAAGGGACGCAGGGGCTTTGGCAGCAGAGTTTGTGTCCTGATTCCTGCTTCTAGCTGCTTGCTTCTGGCTCAGTTCTACCACTTCAGCTATGCTGATGCAACTGTCATCTAAGCTTTTTTTTTTTTAAAAAAAAATCTAAATAAAAAGGATTTGGTAAAGCTTAGTAACTTCACTCAGTCCAATTTACGTCTTGGCGGCTGACTGTTGTAACCACAGCTGAAGCAGCATCAGAGCAAGCCTGGCTGACCCTGGCAGTTTGGCTGAAGTGAACAGACAGCAGACAACTGTGTAGGGGGATTTTCTGCACCCATGCTGGTTGGAAGAGCCTGGATGAAGATTAGGAGCCAAGCAGGATTTTCAGCTTTAGGAGGGTGTCTAGGGATAGAAAGGGACTGTGACAAGGTGGTGGTTTGTAGCAGCTCACACATTCAGGCTGACCCATTCTATATGGGAGGTGGTGACTGGGCTCCATGTGTAAGGGGAGTTCTGGACTTGAACTAATTTTGTGTTTCTCCTTTTCTTCATGACTTTACTAAATATCAATTGCCCTGTGGCTATATTTAAAGTATTTTATTCAGAGCAACCATTTAGAGTTTCCTGCATATATTTGAATTCAGTATTGTTTGTGTAGTACCAGTGCCTGTTCCCCTTAAAGCCTCTGGCAAACTTTTTTCACAGTTTGGATAGCGTTATGATTGTATATACTGAGTATAGTAGGTCATTAATTGAAATTAGGGATATGCTGACAATGCCCAAAATATTAATAATCTTACTTCTTTTAGTGTGCATATTGACTGATGCAGAAACTGAACTATTTAATTCTTACGCCTTAGTGGATTACAATATATTGGAACATCAGTTTTGCATTTATGGCACAGAATGCGTACAAAACTGCAGACTTCCAGGGAAATCCAAAATGGAAATTGTTTAATATTGAAGTGGAAGGAAGCTGCTATCAGTTTAAACATCTCATTGGTGTTCATCCCCTCTCTTTTGGTATTTGGGAAGAGATTCAGATCAGTATCAGAATATTTTGCAATGGTCTTTCTTTTAGGAGTCTTCCATTTTAAAATGTGTGCATGGAGGAAGAGAATCTTTTTGCTTGCTAGTAGTACTTGGTTTTGTTTATATGTATTTATTACCTTTATGGCAATTCCAAGGGGTGTCTGCTATGTTAACATAGTCTAATGCTTGAGCATTTGTATGGTATTTTGCTACCTAAGCTGAGTTGTATTTCTCAGTAAGAAAAAAATAGGAACATAAAACCTTCCTCAAATTTATCATCAGACCTCTTCTTTTGAAATAAAAAGCTTTTTTTTTTTTTCTGAAGCAATATTTTAGAATTTCTATCATCTAAATTGCTGATTATTTGTGCCTAAAATGCAAATGGTTAGTAATGTGCTTCATCCATTGCCACCAAGCTTCATACCGTTATCACCAAGCATTATAGTGCTATTAAATCTCTGGGAGATGGTATGTTTTCGGATGTCTCCTCTTCCTTCTGTTTCTTCCTCTATCTTCCCAAAGACCAATATCTTACAGCTCTTCTATCTGATTTAATACTTCTTGGAGACTGGGCCTTTGGTGCGCGATAAAAATAGCAGTGGAAGGGTGCACTGGAACTGAATCCCTCCCTTGCCTTTCAGCAGCAGAAATGCCCAGCCTTCCTCTCTTCACCTGTTCCCAGATGCCTGACTGTGCGCTGCGGCTGTGGTTTCCAGCCACTGTTGTTGCAGGGAGAGGGACAAGCACAGTTTGGCTCTGATCGCTTCGCCCTCCTGCTGCCAGAGCTGAAAGGCTGTGCAGAAAGCCTTGCTCTGGGGAGTAGGGCAGCAGGGAGCGTGGGGAGGGCTGTGTGTGCGAGGGCAGTACAGAGCAGAGATTGAGTGAAATGTCTAAGAACCTAATTCTGGTACTGTATACGCTTAGGGTCATATGGCCACCTGGTATCATTACATTACTGTCACCGGCATTGATTCTGGTTATATCAAAATTGATAGGGTCAGGCTAGTAGTGCCCAATGGGTATAAACATGTTGGTACCAAGTGTACATGCGTACTATTAAGAGTTGAATTTGAAGTGACCTAACAAATAGTTAATTGTGAAGAGCCCAGCAGTATACTTGGAGTTCACAAAATAAAAATTTGATATAATCAATATTTTCATTAGCTCATTAAATAATGTTAAGTGCAGAATTATTTTTGTCATTCAATGGACAAGGTGACAATAAGCATCTTCACAAAAATGTTCAGATACCTTTAATTGCCTGTACTGTGTTTCCAAAGTTAGGCGCACAGTAGGGGGAAAAAATACATAGTTCATGTTTGCAGAAGGGATCCTTTGCACTACTGAGATTCCAGAGACCTAAACTGGTCACTCTGCAGATGTAACCAGCTGATGTTTCAGTCATTAACAAAGTCATCAGTCTCTGTAATCTGAGAGGTAAACAAAAATGTTCGTTTTCATTTAATGTGAATTCAGTGGAAAGCCAGCCTGCCAGGGACCACAGGCTACTTTCAGCCTCAGGCAAAGATAAGGAGCTGTACTAAGTAAAAACATTGACTTAGTGGAATTCATATGCTCAAAGGAGAGTGCAAAATGACCTGAAAGGTTAATGAAAAGACAATAATTAATGCCTGAAAAATAAATCCTTGAAGGATATTCCATTTGTTTATATACATGTAGTTGAGCTGATACTGTTTATGGAAATAATCACAATTGTGTTCTCAAATACCCTAATTAGCAGTCTGAAGTCACTGCTAAGCCAAAAACTTTGAAGAAGAAATTTTTGGATAAATTAATCAGATCATTTAGTAAAATGTTTAATTTTTGCTTATGGTATGGTTTTCCAAGGTGTAGATAAATCCCAGGTGAATGAAGCTAAATTCTCTCTGAATGTATATTTTTTTTTAAATGAAATTTGCCGGTGAGTGTAGTTTGGAGATTGTGAGCATAGTAAAATAGTTTAAGAATTTCACTGCTAATCTGGCTGTTCTAGGGGAGACGTGGGAGTTGTGACAACAGTATGTTGTCTCAAATTATTCACATTTCCATCCCTTTCTAGTATTATTCTATGCCTCTCTTCTGTGAACTGAAATGCAGTAATCTCTCCATCATCCTGAGCACTGGTGCTTGCAACACTGAAAGTTCTCCATTCAAATTTTTTAATTCATCTGCTCTTGAAAACTTAAAATACCTTCAGGAAACAGACCTGTAGAATGCTGGTTACAGATAAAGAACACTAGTTAATATGGTTTAACCAATAACGTGAATATTTTTACCTGTAAGTTTTATCTGAATTGATCAGGGATGTGCTTTAGTGATGATTCAGAACTAGCCAGGCAAGGGAGAAGGTGTCAAGAACTTGAGCTGTTTTTAAGTTTCACCTGTTTGACAGCCAAATGCATTGTTAAACTTCTGGGAATATATGTAAGTTTTAAAGACTGTAACCTAGAAAACAGTAACCATGTCGGTATTACATGCGTTTCCTTTTTCAGACCTTGAATGTGGGTTTTTGTTCTTACAGTGAGGCATAAGATGGTTTATCTAATTAGTAGATATAAGAGGAAAAAGAGCAGCTAAGTAGGATAATCGAGATTGATTTGACTTTTGTGTTGAGTGTTGGTGAGACTGAGACAAGAATATGCACAAGTTCTGCTTTTGTGAAGGATTCTGGGAAAAATTTGAGGATGAATGGAAAAAGTTCCAAGTTATTAACACATGGGGAAAAAAATACTTCATACAGAGATATTTGAAGCTCATGTTGTATATCTTACCTAGCTTTTTTAAAAAAAAAACAACAAAAAAACACTACCTTCTGCAGCAATAAGTAATGACCAATTTTTTGTTATCCCAGATCCCACTAGGTTGAATAACTGGAATCTGAAGCTAAGCAACTTTGAATGTAAAAGTAGGCTTGAGTTCAGCGGTATATTGTTTTTTTTTCTTATTTTTTAATACCAGAGCTCTTAACTTTTGGAACAAACTACTAAGGAAGAGGTATTTATTCTACCTATGTCTTCAAGGTAAATCTAGCTAATACTAGAGTTTGGTTTTATATTTTCATTAAGACATCTGAAAACTAGCTTTTTTCTCAAAACTTTATTATGCTTAATTTAGGGATAACGTAGTTGAATTAATGTGTTGTAATGCAAAGGATGGTGGATGATGAGATACTTCAGCAGTTTTACTGTGAAATGCTGTGAATCAATGAAAAAGCATCAGATTGCTTTTTTCTGTACCATATAAATTTAGTTTCTGGGTCTTCAAGGAGATATGGTCTATTTCATCTTGATCAGTCATAATGGTCACTTCTGGGAGTTGTCACAGCAACAAATGCTTAGGGCATTTGTCATGAAGTAAGAAGACTGGGAACAGGAAAGACAGTGAAAAGTGATGATTTTTTTTCTCTACGTGACTTTAATGTGATAAGCCTGTCAGTGGAGCAGGGCTCTGCTTTTTTTCTTTAAGCAGAACAACAGCTACAATTTGTTCATGATGTAGTTTCCTGCCTGGCTCACTTAGTCAAATAAACCTTCTTTGTTTCTTTGTCATATTGAATGTCTTTGGAGAGTCTTTTAATGTCTTCTCAGTTCTTAAGGGAGCCAAAATTTTCTTCTAAAAAAAAAAAAAGAGATCCTGCCATAGAAAGGCTTATTCACTATTGCACGGTCACCAGTTTGCAATTGGGTTTTGTGTTCTGACCATGCAGCTGCCATCAAGCAGTCCATGATTCTGAGCTGGAATAATGCATGACTATCTTCAACAGTACTACATTTCTGTATAGCTTTTTATAAATAAAAGGTACAGGTCTAATACCATTACTCATTAATGTCAGTAAGGAAAGGCAAATGCTAATAGCCAGTGCAAAGGCAAGTTCCACCTTTTGAAGTCAAAAATCTGTAGCAATTTAAGTACAGATTTGTCTGACACAAATTTGTTTTTATATCAGCCAGTTGGAAGAGTGAAACTTAAGTATACGAACCATTTCTAGTTGGAATTTATTCTGTTATTTTTCTTGTTGCACATCTGTGCAGTCATCACTGCAGAAGTTTCATAGCAATCATAATATAGCCCAAATTTAAAAAATTGATTCAGGTTCTTTTGGTCAGTGCTGTCATATGCCTTGAAAAGCTGGCAGCTAGAGCAAACAGATTAATGAAAATAACAAACTGTTGAGTTGATAGAAACAGTAGGTGAGATGCAGTAGGAGCAATTGGCTGAAGCCACCAAGTTCAGTGATTACAGGGTACAGACTGGAATTTGGCATGCCTGGATTCTTGGCTGCGCTTTCCATTTAGTCACCAGTGAATGGGTTCTTCAGAAAGAAGATTAGGTGTTGACTTGGCTAGTCTTTACACACTGATAGGGAAGAAAACACTGCAAATTGTGGGCTTCATAAATGAGAGTTGATCTAATTCACAGGATATCACATTTGTGATGAGCCAAGATTATGCATGTGGACAGTTAATGCAGATCACCTAATGTACTCAGGCTTGTTCTGTTGTTCCTCTGTTTAAGTCTGTGGAGTTCAAGTTATGAAACTCAGTTGTCTTCTCCTTAAACTACAAAAATTGTTAGATACTTAAGGGAAGATTTTCATTATTTCAACTTTTGGAAGAAAGGTGGGATTTTAAGATGGTTCAGATATGCTGTGATTTCTTTCATTTTTCCAATTTGTACCAATGCTTCTATGGATTAGACTCTGCATGAACAAAGTGATGCTGTCCAAGTAGGTCAGAGCAGTTCTGAGAACCACAGGTAAGGCAAGCTGGCCTGCTTCTGTGGTGGTCGGCATCGCCCCATTCAGAAGTTGGGTATGTCTTGACCGGCATTTTGCATCCACCCAGGTGGTGGCTGTTCGTGAGTAGTATTGTAGATCTGGGCCATGCACTCCTTTTTCCCAGGAAGCCGCTTCTGTTCTTTCTAGTGTACAGGACATGAGGGAGTCAAGAGGATAGGGCAGAATGAAAAGTAATAAAGAAGAGGAAGTGGAGGTGCCAGGGGGTTTTAGTGTGTGAGGGCTGGCATCCCAGCAGAGGACTCATCAGATAACAGAGTAGGAGACTGCAGTCTCGTGAAGTCTGGCTCTGTGTAAAGCACAATGACTTGAGATTTGTATGTAGGATTGTGGTCAAGGTAACGAGTCATTTTTGAATGCCCAGGTTATGGCACTGGGCTGTGAACAGGTGTGTATGTACATCTTCAGTTAACCTTGAACATTGTGTTCCTTCTGGAAAAATAGCTATTTTCTTATGTGAGGAAGGGACAAGTTGCTTAGTAAGTCAGACTGATTGACTCCAGATCCTCAGGCTTTCTGTGTTACAGCCTGTAGTCTGCTGGCTCTGGGGAGTGGGGTCCTTGGTGCAGTATTTGTGGAAGTAAGGAAGTTTGGTGCTTTGCTTGAGTGATAGGCAGTGCCTGGGAACGCTTGGGCCTGCCTGCTTTCCATTGTGTGTTTTAGGAAACACTCTCCTGGGTTTTGTTTTTTCATAAATCCAGCTCCAGTAATATAAAATTTTCTGCTTCATGACTGCTGCTAATGAACCTTTCAGGAATTCAGGTGATTGTAGTATCCTTCTGAAACATTGTTCTGAAACAATGAGGTGTGGGTATAAACATGTTCAGCCTGACACGCGAATAACATCGTTAGCCTGTTTCCCATACCTTAGCTACTTAATCACTGGTGTGTGGCAAAAGAAGGGAAGCACATCCTTTCATCCTGGCCTTGGCTTTTATAAAGATATATCCAGGACTTCTCCATCTTGGAGAACACTGTCGTGTCAGCAGATATTGGGTGTGTTTTGCTCAGGCCTGGTAAATTGAGCTTCTGGCTGCCAGGTAGAGTGATGTTCACTTTTAAGGTTGGGTTAGCCAGGGAGAAGAAACTGAAAGCAGTTGTTACATGCCTCAGGAACGTGATTGTGTGAAGGGTTGCTTGTAGACTGGTGTCTGGATTAAGATGCCTAAATGCTGCCCGTTTTAGGCATGCAGGCGAATAAATGTGCGGCTGCTGCTCTTATTTTGTTAACTCTCCCTTAATCGAAATGTGAAATCCAAACATTCAGTAAAAGGTGAGAGTTTTCACTGTTTTGATCTAATAAACCTCTTCCAGGGCAGACAAATAGCTGCATGATATATCTTTGAAGAACAATTGAATAAAAGATGATCAGTCTGTATGTGGAGGAATTATTTGGAACAAAAAAGGCATTGCATAAAACTTTAAAGATTTTACCTGCAGTGAATGTCAATTAAAAAAAAAAAAAAAGGCAGTTTGATTCTCTTGAGTTCATGAAGAATACTGATGTTTTAGAGAACAAACTAAAGTTAAGAATTAAGTAGTTATGTTGTATTTTTACCATTTTATTGTTTCAATCAGTTTAAATCAGCCTTCAAACATGCTAATACGTTGTTGCTATGCTGGTTTACTAATGTAACTGGTGGATTTTGCTCTGCAAGTTGTCTGGATGTGGCTGCTTATCATCAGCTTCCTGTGGCATTTTGCTTACCAGTCATGTTATAATCAATGGAAACTTAAGAATTGTGAGAGCTTGGTTGAATAAACATGACTTGCTGGTTGACTTAGTAAGGATATTAACTGGTTGACTAATTAAGAAAATTAATTGTCAGCTCTCCCCTTTTTTTTTTTTTTGCATTAGTTGGAGAGATTGTTTTGGCAAAGATGATAGAGAGTTTTCACGTTTCTAAGGAGCAGCATTTGCAAAGGATTGCAGAAGTAGTATAGTAAATAATGAATTGACCATTTTAGCTTCTATTCAATATGGGCTGGGCAGCTTGGGGCAAATATTTGCAGTTTTTTGTAAAGGAAGATTACACGTAGTCAAATTACATAGAGCCTCGTAGATAAATGAGAAAAGAAGCCTCTGACACTTGCTAATTTTTTTCTACAAAGGTTCAGTTGGGTTGTGTCCCAGGTCTGTAGAAATAAGCAGTATCACCATATTGTGATGGATAGTTTGGACTTGCACAGTATTCATGGAACAAGGCGATGGTTGGAGACATTTCATGTGTGTGGAGAAGAGTAGAAAGAAGAGATGACTAGGATTACACATTTTAGGGGAGATTTAGAGCCATGGATTTAATGTAGTGAGTTATAGCAACATTTTTAGTTGTAAGTGTTTTGTCAGAATTAGCTAAAGGTCACAAAATGAAGCAGACAACATTAAATTGAAGACTCCTTATGTTATACTTATCTTCAACATTGCAATTTTAAGTAATTGAATAGCAAATGTTTGCTTTTTAATTTTGAGCACTGCAAGTGTCTTCATTGTTGCTGTCAATTCACCTGGGAGAGAAACGCAAATTTTTTAGACTCTTGTGGCAGATACTTTGGTGTGTGTAATTTTGTTTGGTTTACTCCAACCTTAACTTTTTTCCTCCATATCTGACCAAAAAAGAAAGCAATTATTTTTCTTTTTCTGGAGGCTTGCATTTTTGTCTGAGGCCCTGCACTTTCCACTATCATTCAGCTACTCATGTTTGTCTTTATTTTTTTTTTTCCTGCAGGGAAGATCAGGCAGAAAATATTTGAACTTTTTCCACAGAACTTTGAAGTGCAGATTGCAAGGAAGTATTTTCAGAATTGTTATGCTGGCAATTATAGACACATTCTTGTAGGAAGTTTTCTGAAACTCTTAGGGCTGTAGCTTCTACTATAAGCTGTATTTTATAATACGTAGTTTTCTTCTATTTGCTTCTTCAGTTAAAGCTTTTAAGGGATTACATGCTTTTGTAAGCACAACCCTAGGAAAAATAATTAATTAATTCTTTCCTTGCATTTATTTTTTATGATTTAGACGGCAGCAAAGGTAGTTTCCTGCATCTCAGACCTAGAAAAATGACAACTTCAACAGTGATGGTCGTTTTTTGAAGGGGGGGGGGGTATGGTGGGGAGGGGTGGAAGCACCAACACCAAAACCCTGTTTAAAGTGTTGGACAGCAGGTACATGTGCAGTTGTACCTTTTGGGCAGTCATCATACTGCAAGTACTAGCTTTACTTGTGAATATACTACTCAAAGCTGCATAAAGCGACTGCTAATCAATGGTGTCTTCACATATAGACATTCTGTTTTTAAGAGTAACTTAGAGATCAGTTTAATCACCAGGAAAAATAAAGCTTTATTTTTCCTAAAGTTCAGAAAACTTTGTTAATAGTTGCAGGCTTTATTCTCTTAAACTTTAATGTGTCCTTTTCAGTTTGGTGACTTTCAAGAACAGAAAAGCTACTGTGTTAACTGTATACGTAGTAAAGATTAAAAATGACATAGTGGGACGTGAGGTAACCACTGAACATCTGAAATACTGAACTTCTAATTGCATTTGTAAAAGCAACCGCCTTGGGACATGAGCTCTTGTGTTAAATTATTTATAGCTGATACTACTCTGACTTTGTTACAACATTGGCAGCTTTCCCCCACTGTTTTTCAAGTTTCTGTGTAGTTCTTAATCCATGTTTCTTGACAAAAATGTTAAGATCCATCAATTTGGAATGCTACCATAATAGCAGGAACCGTACGTGGGCGATTGCCCTGTATAGCCATGCCTGAATATATTATGTAACGTACTTTGGACATTTTGTTCTAGAAGGCTTAATTTGGTTATTTGTTCTTTTTCTGTCATACAGGTAAGCTACCTAGGGCTAGCTGTGTTGTGTTGCATTACCTGAAGTCTTTTCTGTTATAGCGCTTGGAAATGTCTTCTGTAAGATGACATGCGTATGGCGCAGAGGTGTATCACATTCAAAGAAAAAAGGAGGCCATGTGGCATCTGGACTAAATTTCAGCTTTTTATATGAAGTCTGTTATTTAGTACAAACATGTTGAGCTGAGGACAAGATCGGTACTTTGGTAGATCAAAATTCTAACTGTTATGGTCTTTCATATACACACAGAGCGCATTAAGTTCTTAATAGTTGTGTGTTGTGAGTTTCAAAACTTCATAGAAGAGAAATGGGAAATTCCTTGCTAAAAAAAAAAAGTGTTGGGGAGGAGGAAAACTGAGATACTGTTGTCTAACAGTCTTTTTTTTGTTTGCTTGTTCTTTTTTTGTTTGTTTTCTTCCTTCATAATCTTATGTAGCAATGGGTCAAGAAGCTGGCAAACCTGCATGGCCAAAACCGGTGGGAGGGTATCAGACTGTTACAGGTAGAAGATACGGAAGAAGACATGCTTACGTCAGTTTTAGACCATCTTTGAATAGCCAAGATGAAAATATACAACACCACAATGGAGACTATGAAGGATTGGAATTGGACGATGTTCAGGAAGAGATTTCTTTATGTATGTGCATATCTCTGTGTATATTCTATTTAACTGCAAACTGAGGTGCTTGGGGGCGGGGGAGGGAAGGCACATAGGAAAACATGGCGTAGGGAAGAGAGTAACCACATAAATGTGTAAACTACATGTAAACTACACTTCGGATGGTTGCATGGAATGAAACTTAACATGAAGGCAAATCGAAGTATTATCTACTTAATTTTGCTTGAAGAAGTGCATTCCTAAACGAGTTAATGCGTTCTAACCAATTAGATAATCATAGTATTATAGAATTCCAGTTATTTTACCTTTGAAGCAGATTACTCCTTTGTAGAAAATCAAATTTAGAAGAAAATTCCTATTCTAACCTTCTAGTAGAAGCAGGCTATGAAACACTCAATGTATCATGGACCAGGTTGTTCTGTGACATGTCTTTATTGACCTCAGTGTAGTGACAGTGGAAATTAGTTTAAGCCTTCATGACATCTTAAAGGTTCTCCTTTGTTTGTTTATGCCAGTTGGGCAATTTCCCTTTTCTGGTTTAATGAATATTGAACATTAGTATTTCCCAAAATGTCTTTACTGCCTGAATAGTAATTTCATAGTGAAATACAAGGCCTTGTTAGATTAGAAACAGTCCAATCTCCTAGTCAGTATGAGGTTGTTTTCTGCTTTAAAAAAAAAAAAATGACATAGCCTCAGATCTTCCGAAGTAGCATTTTTCTACTTCCTTTGTAGACTATTTTGTAACTGCTGTCTCCTCTTTCTTTTTTCTTTTTTTTATAATAGCATAGTGTTAACTTAACTCTCTCATATGCCATTTTTCCAGGAGACTATTATGTGAAGTAGATCATTTCTGGGTGGTTTTATTTTGTTTGTGGCTGTATCTCTATGATGCTACTGCCTTTTTATTTCAGTTACTCAGACCTGTGCATGCTCTTATTTTAGGGGTCATAATACTTTCCAAACTGCACATTTTTCATCTCCTTGTTCATAATGATTGCTTTCCATATAAATTCTAAGAGTGACTTGTTTTCTATGTTAACTATAATGAAAAAATGCCTTTCCTTTATTTGGTCACTTTTCTTATCAGAGCTTGTCAGATTTCTGTGAGAAAGATTTTGGATTGATTTATTTCCCTCAACTAGGTTAAAATTTTCCCCAGTTGATTCTTGTTTTCTGTTGGGTCAATGCTGATTACTGCATACTTCTTTATTAATTGGCCTGACATGTTACTTACATCTAAGCAACCGTGGAAGATGGGTAGGAGATATTCTTCGAGATATTCAAAACCTGACTAGACATGGTCCTTGGTTACCTGCTGTAGTGACTCTGCTTGAGCAGAGGGGGTGGACAAGATGATCTGCAGAGGTGCCCGCCAGCCTTAGGTGTTAAGCAATTTTGTGAAGAAACTTCGTTTTAATCAGATAATGTCCATAATGCTATAGTATTGATTCCTGCAAGCCAGATTCCTAGTGCTGAAAGGTACAGCTCATAAAAGTTTTGTGCCACAAATTCATCAACCTAAGCATGGGTTAGCTAGTTAGATGAGACTAAAATTGGAACTTCAAACTAATGTTTGGATGGCAGTAGTTACAAATACCCGTGTAGTTGTTAATAGAGTTCTGATTAAGTGTCCTCCATGCAGCCACTGTTTCAAATGCATGTGCAAAATCCGTTTTGGGTGACCAGTTAGCAAACTGCTGGGGTTTTTTATTTGTCTTATTGTTTGTTTGTTTTTATCTTTTTTAAAAACCTGGAACACTTATTTTACATGGTTTCCTACCTCTGCCTGTTTTTAAAATAGCATGTTGTGGAATCCCTACATTTAATTATGCTTGTCTCAGTTTTTTCTCTTGTAGTTAAGTTTCCGAGTCCCTTAATACCAACCTAAAATTTTTAAGTACTTGCATCAAGTTATGCAAGCCATTGTATGTCCAGAAACAGTTTGGAGCTTACAGATGACTTGAACTAAGCATTAATTTTGTGTTGGTAGTAGTAAACATATTTTTACCTTCTTTAACTCTTGCTGTGGTGTTCAATATTTCTTGTCCCTTTATGCGAGAGGTGTTCAGGTGTAATATAACCAAATAGAATTTGCAGTGATGGTAACTACCAACTGTAAATTCCATGTTCATCTCTGCTATTATTTTCTGCTTAAGAAGAGTTGTCCTCACAGCTACATGTACAAAATACAGTGTTATTAGTATGTAATTTATAGTAGCAATAAATGGCTTTATCTGAGTGTGGCAGGAGGCACAATTCAGCTGGTTAATGAATGGTTAGTCTAGTTTTTAACATATGGAAAGAAATGTTACAGCTCTTTAAATCTTATAGTGTTTTTCAGGTTTCCTGTTCTTATCTTAAAATTCCCTTTAAATTAAACAATGTAAAGATGCTGCTTATGAACTTGTTTCTTCTTTAATATCTGTTTTTTGCTGTCACAGGCTGAGCTGAAATTGTATCATTTCAATCTGTTTCTTCAGGCTTAGTTTATAGAAATGAGAACGTAAATATATTAATGAAGAATGACAACTTCTCTGCTAAATGTTTTTCCTTATCAAATTGCATCATATTCCCAGTAAACTACCCTTTTTTCATGAGCTGAGTTTGTAAATGACAATCTATCTTGTTTTTGATTATTCCAATGTATTTTCTTTCAACTTTCTGTGAAGGTTCCAGGCCGTTGGTTCAAGTTTCTTCAGGCTTGTTGGATGAGCCTTTGTTAGAAAATATTGGAACTGGAGAACCTCTTTGCCGAACTGCGTTGAGCCGAACTTCTGAGGCAAACACTTCACCATTTTCTCTAGTCTCTTACGGTGTGGAAGGCAAGCAAATTGCAGGGAACATTATGAATCCTGATAATTCTGAGGACCTTGCCAAATACGCTTCTGGAGAGTGTAATGATTTGAATGGTCACAATGGAATTGCTTTTGTAAACATTGACTCTTACGAGCCAGATAGCAGTGATGGAGAAGATGATGATGCTGAAGACCAGCTTTGCCTGGCAAGAGAAGAAGCAGGTATTATTCAGGAAACACTAGATAACGTGGTTTCTGAGTTAGAAAAACATGTAGAGTCTTTTACTGACTTACAGTCCCAATTGTCCACTCTCAACCACAGAATTTCTAGAGAATGTTGTGAAGAAGTGAGACCAGTGCCTTTAATGAGATATTTTAGCATAGATTCAGACTTGACCCATCCAAACAACAGGACATTTAAAAAATTTCCTGCTGAAGATCAAGCCATACTGAAGAGTAACCTGAGTGGTGGCAGTCATGAAACACAACAGGTAACCATTGTGGACATTGGAATTGGGACCCCTGTAACAACTTGTAATGAATTAAATGTCAGTGATGGGGAGACTGAACAAGGAAATTCACCTGAACTAGTAGTGAGACCTAAAATAAGAAAACAAAATCCCACAAGCCAGTTGGAGAGAAAGAAGCTTCTGCCTAATGATAATGAAGAAGAAAGCAGCTCTAAGAGGGAAAGCAAAACTGCTGAAATCCAGCAAGGCTGTGCTGAGTGTCCCATGAGAAATGACGAAGAAAAATTGAGTTCCAGTATGTTCTTTGACTCAAAAGGGTACAGAGGTCCTCAAAAGAACACAAAAATAGACCTAAGGAGAAATACAACAGCTCAAGAACAAAAAAATGTGCTAGATGATAGCAGTTTCTGGGATGAGTTTGAAGACTGCAGCAGACACTTCTCACTGTCCCACAAAGATGAAGACAGGTAAAGTACCATTTTTGTATCTGTATTGTGTTGAACCATATGTGTGTCTCAATTACGAGTTGTGTCTCTGCAGAATTGGGTACAGTTAAATCCTAAGTTTTGAAATACACTCGTGCAATGTTCTTGCTTTCGTTGTTATTAATGACTGTAGGCATATCCTCTTTTCTGTTTTGAATTAGCGTACGTGTGTAAACTTTAATGAGAACTTGAAAGACAATATTGGGACAAATTTTACTATAATCTTTGTTGGAAATCATTACTGGATTGTAAAATAGAAAAAACTAAAAGGACAGTTCTGAATCTTTGAGTTAGTCTTACAGTGTATTTGACCTTTAGGGAGGGAAAAAAGTACAATAATGTTAGTGTTCAACTTCAGTTGATGAAATATAGGATGAATTGTCTTTGGAAAAACTCCCTGCCATTCATCTTCTGCGGCTAGTGGGTTAAGAAAGCTTCAGTAATTCATCTATTGGATATTCGTACTGTTTAAAAAAGAAAGGCGACGGGGCTGGGGAGGGAAAGGACTGTTGTGTATGGCTTAGAGGTTGTCAGAACGTCTACTTAGTTTTGTCTGGCCAGGACGTAAGGCTGACATTTCTGCTCATTTAATAAGCAAGTATTGGTGTTCTCTGTGTCACTACTATTATTTTGTCTTTGCAGGGTGCTGGTAGAAAGAGGTGTGTATAGGGGTCTGGGCTTATATTCCGGAGATGTTGCATATGCTCTGCAAATGTGGAGAAAGAACAACAAAACCTTTTTGCTAAGTAGGATGGGCAGATTTTTTTTTTTGGAAAAGAATTTGAATCAACTCTTTAGATATACTTATAATACATTTATAAATAGCAGAAAATTATCCTAGAAAAGTAGTCTGCACTGAGAGCAATGTTCATACAAAAGCAGGAGGACACAGAATGTATATTGCTTTCTTTCTCTTAAAGCAGAGCTTAAATTCACACCCTGCCTTGTTTAAATTGCAGCTCAGAATGTAGTGATGGAGAATGGTCTGCAGCCAGGCCTACCTATTTTGCTGCTGCAGAAAAAGACCAGTCCTCAAGCGATGAGAGCTGGGAGACTGTCCCAGGCAGGGAGGAACATGAGCCTGAAGTGCATAGCAGCAGCAGTGGTGTAGAAGAAGCAAATGCAGACACCTGTTTCCAAGGAGGGTATGTTTTTATTTTGTCAAGTAACTTATTCCTGTAAGTTCTGAAATCAGCAGTAACACAGTAGCCACATGACACTATACAGAATAAAATAAATTCCAAAAATAATTACTATCTTAGCAGTAACTATTCGCATACATCAGAATAATCACAGTAGTTGCTTGTATTTAAAATCAAGGGAAAAAAGACATGTCATAGAAACAACGCTGACTATTTTATGAAAGATAAAGAAATAATAAGAGGGCATTCACTCCAATACTGAGGAAAAAGTAGCATCAATAGGGATAACAGGCTTCAAAAAGCCAGATTATGCAAGTTAATTGTAAATATATACGTTATACACATCTTCTGATATTACATATAGTACTCATTGTAAAACTGTTGTTTGTCATTGCTTTTCATATTCCAGTGAATGCAACTGCTGCTCTTTATTTCTGCAGCCCTATCAGTGATTAAAGTAAACTGGAAGTATTTGCTTGCTGAGAGCTTACTTTCTTCCCAGTCATTCAGAGTTTTAAAATAATATTTAAAAAAAAAAAAACAAAAAACTGCCTTTGTTGCAGGGCAAAATTTGTAGCTATAAATAGGCAAGGAAGATATTTCTAGGCATCCAATACTGACCTTAGATTCTTAGTTTGAGTCTTTATAGACCAACAAGTCAAGCTTAAGTGTTCTTTCTGCTGCTTTTGCACTTAGGCAGACAGTATCTAGCACCAAGCAGTCAAAACCTGTTACTACCTTGTTTGTATTGCTGTCTCTTGAGGTTTGAAGAATTAGCATGGCTTTATGAAAATGTGATGAAAACTAATCTGCCTCGCAGCAGCAAAGGAGCTGTGTATCCTTTCACTTTATGTGATGTGAAAAGTCTGCAAATGTGCCCATTTCTGAAATGATTCCTGTTTATTTGACCTTTGATAAGGAAAGTAGGACTCCCAGCCCTGTGGTTCTAAACATCCCAGGTGACTTGTGCTCCTCTAGGGAATCCAGGAATAAGAGGAATCTTTCTCCTCATGCACATGGCTTCTCTTATAATTTATATCTTTGCATTTAGGCCAAGCTTCCTCCTGGAAGGCTGTTCCAGGGTGTTGAGAGAGCCTTTTTATTTTTTATTTTTAGGAGCCTAGATGAATAAGAAAATCTTTAGTACCAAATTTACTAGCCATGGCAGGGTTACTGCCTGTACTGGGGAAAATGCAAAGCAAGCTGCTTACTGTACTGGTGGCCTTGAGCATTACAAAAATAATTTTACTACAGAGTCATGGGTTTTACTAAGTTCTGAGTCTGGATGGGTCAGTTGATACCACTGGGACTTTTTTTTCCACAGCAAATGTTAAATTCCTTGTCTGGGACTCTGCAGTCTGGGAAACATGCAGCTGCAGCCATTGTTTTAATGTGTGTAGCATCTGTTGCTTGCATATATTTGTGAATTCTCCTAGCTTTTTAGTATTAGCTCTTCATTTATTTATTTGAAGGGAAAAAACATTTTTAATTTATTTTTTTGAAGGGAACAAATGTTTCTGGAGGAAGGAGAGATTCCTTGGTTACAGTACCATGAAGAAATAGAAAGTAGCAGTGATGAGGAAAACGATCCAGTTAGTGATTTTGTGCATCCTGGATTCTTTATGTTGGATGGAAACAACAACCTTGAGGATGACTCCAGTATGAGTGAGGACCTGGATGTGGAGTGGAGGTGTGTATGCCTCTGGTAGTTTTCGGTATTAATTTTTGAGCTTTTCTAGTTACTGTTTTCTTTTTCCATGTAAGATGTCAAAATACATGTGGTTATTGGTATGTACATGCCTCAAAGGCTGATAATCTGACTTCTAAGGTTTAAGGTACTGCAGGTGTTATCTTTCCTTTAATGAGGGAAGAAAGATGTAGATCTGCTAAATCAGGCTGTGATCTGAGAAAACTCTGATGCACTAAATACTTGAGCAATGAGTGTGCTTTTTCAACTGATTTTCAAGATGGTAAGAGCAGTGGAAGTATAAAAACCAGAAAAGTAAAGTAATACAAATGTAGGCAACATTCAAATTAGTACAACTTTGTAACTGTGGTCTTTTCCAGTTTTGCAACTGGTTGAAGTTAGATGTAAAATCTATTTTATTTCTCTTTGAAATCACATATGCTTACCTAATATTATCATAATTTTGAAAATTTCACTCAATTTTTTCCTCTTAGATTACTGAAGAATATTGTGATATATTTCTGAGAAAAGTCCTGCAAGTAGCAGGAAGAAAGTGATCAAAGCCACTTGCAAAGCCTAATCCTAGAATAGTATGTTGCATTTTTTTAAAGTGAAAGTAAGCTAGAGGGAATGCTTTCCAGTGAGAGACTTAAAGCTTCTTCTCTTCTGCTTATTAATGACATAACAAATTGTCACGTAGACATGCCTTCATAAGAGAAAATAATCAGTGTTATTGGTATATTGATGAAAAGCACAACAGGTACTAACACATGGAAGTCCAAGCTAAAGTAAGGTACATCATATTACAGAGCCAAGCAATTAGCTACTGCAGCAAGCTACCAAGAAGATTGTAGGATATGGACAAAAACTGATTTTTCAGATTTGGAGGTCAGCTTTCGTAATCTGCTTAAGTAATCATAATACAAAGAAAGATGCTTCTCTAATAGTCTGTTAAGTTTTGTCTGTTCAGCGTATGTAAACTTCACATGATTTTGCTCGTGCCCATTCTAAAATTTGATCTCTGAATGCTAAGCTGTGAAACATGACACATGATATAATTAAAATCTGAACACTAATTTTAAAAGGGGCTTAATAGCATACATGTGAAATTTATTAGCTGAACTGTATGCCCTTTTACTCTGAAGTGTTCAACAGTAAAAGCTCACCTCAGATTCTTCTGTATCGTCGTGACCATACCACTGTACTGGGTGTAGGTGTTGGTAGTGGGGGGGCTGCCCAGTGCCAGACCCAGCCATTCCAGCTGGCGCCAGTGCCACCACCTCCAGGAAGACAGAATTAAGAAAGGGCAAAAAGTGCTGTGTGCCGGAGAAAGGGGCGAGGAGACGGTGCGAGAGAAGCAGCCCTGCAGACACCAAGGTCAGAGAAGGAGGGCAGGAGGTGCTCCAGGCGCCGGAGCAGAGGTTCCCCTGCGGCCCGTGGTGAGGACCATGGTGGAGCAGCTGGGTGTCTCCTGAAGGACGGCAGCCCCTGGGAAGGCCCCAGGCAGGAGCAGGGGAGAAGCGTGAGGAGGAAGGAGCTGCAGAGCGGAGCTGTGAGGGACTGGGCACAGCCCCTGTGCCCCATCCCCCTGTAGTGCTCCAGACAGGGGCTGCAGAGAAGTTGGGAACGAAGTCGAGGTTGGGGGAAAGGTGCATTAGTAATTGTCCCTGTGTCTTACCACCTAACTCCGTGCTAATTGCCAGTAAATTGAATTAACATTCCCCAAGCTGAGTCCATTTTGTCCATGGAAAGTAATTGGTAGGTGATCTCCCTATCCTCATCTCAACCCACAAGCATTTCATCTTACTTCCTCTCATTGTCCTATTGAGCAGGGGGAGTGAGAGTGTACACGCACACTCGCTGTCATTAACAGGCGATGTGCAGTAACCTAATGTGTCCAGCCCTCGTGTTGTTACTATTGATTTTGAAATGTTTCCTAACTCATGTTTTTCAGACTGCTGGATGAGTTTGGTGATGGCCTAGGAGTTGCTCAAGCTATTTCATATGTGGATCCTCAGTTTCTCACGTATATGGCACTAGAGGAACGCTTAGCACAAGCTATGGAGGTATTAAAATACAGCAATTGACTTCTGTGTGAAATAAAACCAAAGCACACTGTTTTTCTGTTGTGTTTTTTTTTTTTTTTAATATATGTCTATTCAGGTCATTGGGTTTCAGATTCTCTTTTTTTTAATTCAGAGGGTAATCTTTTGTGTGCTAACACTAAATATGAAAGGGTTCAGGCATTATTTCAGTCAGTGTTGAAAAAATATGTAAGAATGGTACAGGTGTTCTTGGTGTTGTTATATCAATGGTGTTGTGACAAGTTTTTCTTATTCAGAAGTTGACTGAGAACTAGAAAAAATGACTTTCCTGGTCTGTCTTGAACTTCCAGGTTTGCAAGTTTGAATATAAATGTTAAAGTTCTTTTAAATGATGTAGAGCAAGAAGTCATTGATCCGCTCTACTTTTAGAATATGTATTTATTTTCTCTTAAAGGAAAAAGGAGAAGATGATAATTTCTACAAGTATAAACACATCATTTAAATTACTCAGAAGATATTGCCAAATTCCAGACGTACCCAAAGAAAGTTCACACCTGGATCTGTGCCTATAGATTATCCCACCTTTTTTTTTTTTTTGAGAGTATTAATGGCAGTCTCTTATTTTTATTTCTCAACACCAGACTTTTCTGGGCTTGACTGCCTTGACTCTGTGTACTAAATTAAAAAAAATAAAAATCTTAATCTAATAGATTTCCTTTCATCTGTCTAACTTTGGATAAACCGCCATGGTTACAATCTTTGGGTTTTGTTCTTTTTCAAGTTACATGATGTTGGTCACTGTCAGAATGAATACAGAGCTAGCTGAAATTCAGTTTGATGCAGTGTGACAATGCCTGCACTGCCAGAAATCTTCCCTGCAGAATATTTGCCAAAATAAGAGTTAAGTGATGGGTAGAGATATAATATGGTGTTGCAACAATTAAACTGAATGTTTTTTTATGTGAAGTTTAGGGGGCAGCAAGGGGCTGCTTGACAACTAGCTTTTAGTTAAAAGAGGTGAACAGGGCAGACTCTGTCATAGTATGCTTGCAGGCATAATACCAAGGACATTTTAAAATGTTTTCTAAAGCTAACTGTCAGTGGAACAATCATACAGCTTTTTTTTTCTCATGGACAGCAGTGAAATCAATGATTTTGTGAAAAAAATTAACGAGGATTTTCTAAGGGGGTCAAAGGGTTATTCCCTGAAGTTGGCAGTCATTCAATTTCAAGGTATTGTGCATCCCTCAAGGTATATGGGAGGTAGCATTGTTTATGATAGAGTACCACAGAGTCTTCTCCAGCTTTGTAGGATCTTGCTAGTGTTACTTACTTGGAGATGCATCAAAACTGTTTATTGATGTGTAGGAGGTCTGTTGATATCCTTATTGTAAAAGCAGCATTTTGAAGTTGTATAAGTAAAAATCCATGTCCTTTCCATAGGTGCCAGTTCTCACTACATCAAACAGGACAGAACTACAGAGGCAGCTGACCTCCTCCTTAGCACCAAAGAAAGACGATCTGTGTATAGAGGGAAAACTAATCCCATCCTTGTTTTATCTCCTCTTCGCAAGTGTTAACATATAGACTTGAGGTTATTACAGTTCTGTGAGATTTTTTCCTCATTACTGTGCAACAGTATTCTCTAATTCCTCTGTCAGAAGAAATGTGTAGACATTTGTCAGGCTGACCTGTAAACGCAGTCCTATGTGGCTATATATGTGGCTGACTGAGAAGCTGCTGTAATTATGCTAATGTCTCCAGGAACTGAGTGTCATTGAATTTGCCTGGCAAGCAAGCAGATGGCTACCAAAGTAGTTATTCTCCGGAACCTGTGGTACAGGTCTGGAACCTGTGGTACAGGTCACTGTCGGTTTTGGGCAAGAGGTAAAGCCAATTCACTTAAATAGTATTACTGCTTGAAATTAGCACTTGAATGTTTGAAACTTTATGGTGGGCACAGAAGTCTGGCATATTTGGAATTAGCAGTAAATAGCTGCTTCATAAGAAGTTTCAAGTCTTGAGAGTTTAAGGGGAAATACATTCCCCTGACACTTAATTAATGTCATACTTGTATAGATCCTTCTTAAATTCTGTAATTGATTTAGATTTAATGCTCTCAATTTCTGTCATTTAGAAAAAGCACTGATACAATATGTGTGTTAATTTCTGTATTGTTGGCACAAAATAAATACCCTCTAAGAAATTCTAAAATATCCACGTTGCTTGAAACAGCTATCGTAACGATAGCTGACTAATACATCTGCTCCCTGCCCTTCCAGAGTACTGCAGTATAGGATGTCATTTTAGTTTGTATGTGTCAGTGCTCTCTTTGCTTTGATAATTTAACTTAGGAAGCAACTTTTAAAGGTGATATTCTCACACTGATTTGATTAACTGGAATTAATATCCTTTCTCTTAAGGGTTATTACCTACCATCTTGTTGTACAGAAGAATGGGTTTTAGTACGTTTACTCATGGAATCCTTGAATGCATCAAGAAAAAATTGCTCTCTGTTGGATATTACAGGTTTCCTATGCTAGTTTTACATATACTACATTAGTTTTAGGTATACTGATGAGATGACTGAGTTTACCATGTGCTCCTGGATGTAGCAATAATGTTTTCTTAACAATTTCTGCCTTTCAGAAATGGCAGAAAATAGTAACCGAGTAATAAAGAGAACAACTGTACTGATTGTGACTAAATGCACAATACAGCTTTTGAGTCAGGATTCAAAGTATTTCCTCCAAATCTCAAACAACGTATAGAACACCTCTCTTCCCAGTGTGAAGGTGATTACTCAAATTCTTCAGAAAATAAGAGCAAGGATTACCCAAACTGTTCAATATTTCATTTAAGCAATATTGTAAGTATTTCTGGAAGTTGAGAGAAGCTGAGCAAAAAAAAAAAACTGTGTAATGTCTGTCTGTCCAGAATTAATTTTGATTGTTTGCTGAGATTGTATCTTTTTAATGATCACAGCAAGACGGAGAATATAAAGGTTTCTGCTTTCTGGAAAACAGGTCTTGCGAATGGCTAGTCTAGTATAAACTGTGTTAATAAGATACAATGTGACCCTGTCCCTCACTGGATTAACAAAGACTAAAAATTTGTGTTCCTGGAACAGCGTTCACAACAGCCTCTAAACAAACTTTCCCAGTAGTCAGACAATTGTAGAAGTCCGTTCCACAAACTTAAAAATGTAAACTGTTTCACTAGAACAGTGGATGACATAAATGTCATAATGTTACAATGCCTTTTCCTTATCTTTGTTACTACGGTTGCAGTACTTGGTCAGAAATCCAAAATGTGGAAAACAGAATTTTCAAAGTGAGGGGAACCCTATTTAAAAAAAATAAAATCTCTTGTGATGCAAAGAACAAACCGAATGAAGACTTTTCAAGTTTGGATAAGAGATTCTTGAAATTGTCTTCTCTAGAACTAGAAAATGCAGTTTTTGATACAGTATTTTTTAATGCAGTTTTATACAATATGTAGAAAATGTAATATGACAACTTTTGTTCTGCAGTTTCAATTAAATGTACATAGGTATCAAGTAAAGAGCAATTACTATGAAGGGCATTTTAGCAATTGAGGTCATGGTGATGAGGATTGAGATCTCTTTGAGGGAAGCAAGAAATTAAAATACCAGTCATGAGAATGAAAGAAAACATCAGATTTTATGTTCCTCATCCCTCTCCCCAAGAGTAAAGGGAGTGATTTCATCTGTTCTTGACATAGTCTGTCTTATTTTGGAGATTAGGATTTGTTCTGGTTTTGCTAGGCATTTTTCTTGCTTATTCTACAGGGTGATTTTGTTCCAGTTCATAGAATCATAGCATGATTTGGGTTGGAAGGGACCTTAAAGACCACCTAGTTCCAACCCCCCTGCCATGGGCAGGGACACCTTCCTCTGGATCAGGTTGCCCAAAGCCCTGTCCAACCTGGGGGCTTCCCTGAACACTTCCAGGGATGGGACATCCACAACTTCTCTGGGCAACCAGTTCCAGTGCCTCACCACCCTCTGAGTAAAGAATTTCTTCCTTAATCTATCTTCATCTTAATCACCTTAATCTTAATATCTCCTCACTAGACACCTTTCTTGCTCGTTCTACATCTTTTGTTCTCACCTTGCAGATTTTACTGCTTGCATGTGTTTTTTCCTTTGCCTGTATGAACAACTTTCCCTGTGTGAACCCAAGCATGTTTGTCCTTCTGCAATTGCATGTTATCTCTATACTTGTATTCTGTTATCAAGCCATTATGAATTATTACTTGTTGCTTGTTATGTTATTTGCAGTCTTAATGTTCAAAAATGTTTTTACCTAGTTGTCATTTTTGCTATTTTAGTATTATTTACATCTGGGTTTAGGGCAAACATTATTTAAATCTTGCATAGTCAGATTCTACCTTATGGATGCAACGCACCTCTGCTTTTGCTGTAACTTTAAAAAGTAACCTGTTTGCTTCTTTGTAATGAAGTATTTTTGTACCAGAGGTTTCATAATGTAGAAGACTGTTTTGACTAGCTTTAAGTATTGTGCCTCTGGAAAAGGGGAAATACCCTTATTTTCAAAAAGGGAAAAAAGAAAGACCTGGGGGACTACCAGGTGGTTGGTGATAGCCAACATGGCTTCACAAAGGGCAAATCTTGCCTGACAAATTTGGTGATGTTCTACGTTGGGGTTACAGCACTGGTGGATAAGGAAAGAGTAACTGATGTCATCTACCTGGACTTGCGCAAAGCACTTGATACTGTACTGCATGACATCCTTATCTCTAAAATGGAGAGACATGGATTTGACGGATGGACCACTCGGTGGATAAGGAATTGGCTGTATGGTCACATTCAAAAAGCTGTGACCAACGGCTCAATGTCCAGCTGGACACCAGTGACGAGTGGTGTTGCTCAGGGGTCTGTACTAAGACCAGTATTATTTAACATTTTTGTCAGCAACATGGACAGTGGGATTAAGTGCACTCTGCAAGTTTGCGGATGACACCAAGCTGAGTGGTGTGGTCAACACGTCGGAGGGAAGGGCTGCCATCCAGATGGACCTTGACAGGCTTGAGAGGTGGGCCTGCACAAGCCTCATGAAGTTCAACAAGGCCAAGTGTAAGGTCCTGCACCTGGGTTGGGGCAGTCATCAGTGTCAGTACAGACTGGGTGATGAATGGATTGAGAGCAGCCCTGAGGAGAAGGACTTGGGGGTACTGGTGGACAAAAAACTGAACAAGAGCCAGCAATGTGTGCTTGCAGCCCAGAAAGCCAATTGTATCCTGGGCTGCATCAAAAGAAGCATGGCCATCAGAGTGAGGGAGGAGATTCTCCCCCTCTACTCTGCTCTTATGAGACCCCACCTGGAGCACTGCGTTCAGCTCTGGGGCCTTCAGCATTAGAAAGCCATGGACCTGTTAGAGCGAGTCCAGAGGAGGGCCATGAGGACGATCAGAGGGCTGGAGCACCTCTCCTATGAAGACAGGCTGAGTCTTTAGTACAGAGAAGAGAAGGCTCTGGGGAAACCTAATAGGAGCCTTCCAGTGCTACAGGAAAGATGAGGAGGGACTCTATCAGGGAGCGTAGTGACAGGGCAAGGGGTAACAGTTTTAAGCTAGAAGAGGGTAGCTTTGGATCAGACATAAGAAATTCTTCACTATGAGGGTGATGAGGCACTTTAACAGGTTGCCCAGAGAAGCTGTGGATGCCCCGTCTCTGGAAGTCCCCAAGGTTGGACAGGGCTTTGAGCAACCTGATCTAGTGGGTGGCATCCCTGCCCATGGCAGAGGGGTTGGAACTAGGTGATCTTTAAGGTCCCTTCCAACCCAAACCGTTCGATGATTCTATTACTCTAGCAGGATGGGTTGAGTTTTTAATTATAACATCATTAAAAATCTGTCCAACAACTGTAACAACCAACAACAGCCTGTTACTGATTTATTTATCCCCGTCCTTAAGTCTCACAGTATTCCATTACCTGAAATAGCAGATTCTTTAACTAGATCTTTCACCTGTGACAATATAACTTATTATCGTAGTCTATTATAGCTCCGATTTCAGGGGAAAAAAAACTATCCAGCAAAACAAATTCTACTATACCCCTGGGGGATGAGGGGAGGGAGAGATCTGTCAGAATTGTGATATTTGGAGGGGAGAAAAAGCAAACGCATATTAAAAACAATCAAAAAGCTATGTTCTGTAAGACTCTGAGATTCAACTAAAGTAGTGTGTCCTTAAAAATTCATAACCTATATATGTGATCTTTTAACTGCCATTTGTTTTAAAGAAGTTACTTAACTGGGAATATTTAGTTTACTTCAATGGCAGTTTAGAACAGGTTGTGTGTCTCTGCATTTAGTGACTTCATTTATGAATATTTCCGGTGCTGATTCACAGATGTGAGGTGCTCACACACCTGTAGCCTATAGCACTCCTGTTTTTAGCAGTATCCAGCATACGGTTTATGGAACATGGAGCAGTAAGCAGTCACACATGTAACAGGAGGAAGAAAATTAAGGTGTCTTTGAAGCCTTGATACCAATGTTATAGAAGTTATAAAATGGACCTTTCTTTGGTCTGTTTTGTTTTTGAAGATGTGGTTTTAAACATCAGACTCACTGTGAGGCTTTCTGTCTGTGATGTTTCTTTAATGTAGTTTTCAAAAAGCAAACAGTACAATGCTTCCATAAATTATTTTGTTTTATAGTGCTAATATTAGATATAGGTGCAGAGATTTGACATAGGTGATATTGCATCCTTCTGTCTGTCTTGGAGCTTATCTAGCTTTTCCAGCTGTAGTAGTTAATCTAATTAAACACAGTACTTTTACCTACAAGTTATCCACAGATCATCACAGCTGTATCAAAATGCCATTACAAATACTAAAGTCATCCTAATGTTAGTAAAGCAGCATTGCCCATTGTAGCAGAATGGAAAGATTTTACGCTGTTAAATTTGAGGAGTGTACTTTTTTGCAGGTAGACTTGCGTACTGCACTATAGCTAACTTCCAGGGTTTCCTTTAAACTAGCATTTCTAGATAAGAATACTTGTGGCAGAAGGAGATGTATTTGTCTGTGAGCTCATGCAAATCTCTGTGGTGCCACAAATATTTGACTGTAGGTGTAACACTGCTAGGTGGAATGGTTGCCTGAGCTACCTTGCCACTGTGATGAGACCAGACACATTCTCAGACTGCGACTGGTAACTTTCTCTAAAGATCCAGAAGAAAGGCTGCTGAAGGTGTTCGCATGTAATCCAATGTTTCTCTGTTCTTTAGTTTTTTTTAGGTAAACCACTGACACTATAAAAATGGCAGTTGATCTTAAAATTCTTACCAGGAAGTTTGATGGCCATTAGAATAAATACATTTCACCCTGATTAGAACAGTAAGTAGCTGTTCATTCAGGATATGAACTCAGTGCTTATGTGTTTGTGGCTCTTCAGTTTGTTTAGTCTGCTGTATTGTTGAACCAGGTATATCTTGTACGTTTCTTAGAAGTTGGATTGGCTGTATTTGCTTTTTTGCTACATTTTTTTTCTGCTGAAGATCCTTTCAGTGTCTACGTGGTGAAATATATGATATAAGCATCAAATCTACCTGCTTTGGCACTGGAGTCATAATGGCTTTGTATGGTGAAAAGAATTAAATTTTAAGTTTCAAAATAAGATGACTTCAAAGAGCAGACTGTCTTAGGTCATTATACAGATGAGAAACATCTATGTGGATCCTGCTTCTTCCTGAACGCTTACATTAACAGTGTAGCCCAGGTACTTAATTTTTTTCTTCATATCTGAGTAATACTGTAGCTGAAGCCAAGAAACACATTCATGAGGCTTTTATTTTCAGAAAGTGAAAATTATGTTATTTACAACATGAGCAAACGTTCATTAGAAATGAAGTTGAGTCTGTCCTGATATTTTGAGAAGTCTTAAAACAAGCTGTTACTGTTTTGACCTTCAATTTCAGCTCATTTGTTACAAAAATAAAAATGATGTAATGGTTAGTCTGACAGGGTTCCTTTTCTTGTTTATTTGTATTTATATGGAATTTTGCATTTGTGAGTAAGAGAATTTGGTCTCTGCTTACCCTTTTCAGAATGCTCTGGCACATTTGGAGTCTCTTGCAGTTGATGTTGAACGAGCTCATCCACCAGCTACTAAAGAAAGCATAGATTGTCTGCCACAGATCATCGTCACAGATGACCATGATGGTATGGAAAAAACAATTAATTTCTGCAAAGTTTATAAGAACAAATTTAGCTCTTTATAATAGCACAGATAAAGTATTTAAACATACTGTGCAGTTGATACGGCTGTTCTATGGGCTTCTGAATTTTGAATTAGATTGAATATAAGTTTGGTCAGTTTGGAAAATTAATTTTTACTGCAGTGAGTGTGATTGTATTTCATAATCGTTAGCGATACTGTTGGTATATATTGGTTTTAATTTCAGTTAATCTTAGATGAAAAAAAAAAGAGACTAATGCTTTTTCTACTCCATGGCTGTAGGTCAAGAGCAGTGTTGTACTATCTGTTGCAGTGAATATGTGAAAGATGAAATCATAACAGAGCTACCCTGTCATCATTTGTTTCACAAGCCCTGTGTCACTCTTTGGTTACAGAAGGTAAGTGCAACAGGACATGGGTTTTGTTTTTTTTTTTTGAGTATTTGCATTCTTATAGGAAGAACAGTTTTTACTTTTTGAAAATGTGGGATAAAATGCTATGAAATAACTGGCTGTTATTTTTATGCGTTATGGAACCAAATTCTAGTGCAAATGAGGACAGTAATTTATATCCATAATCACCTGAAGGGGAATGACCTGGTCTTTATTGTTAGATATGCATATTAATTATGTAAATATACATGTATAAATAAACTGAATAACTGAATGCTTATTTGTGTAACGATTTATAGTAGTTTTAGATTGGAGTGTAGTGGCGCCATTTCTGAATGGGAGAGGAGTTTTGTGTGAAAAACATGGTTTGCTTTCAGTAAGAATGAAGAAGACAAATGAGCTATACTTTAGTTGGTTAAGAGTTTTCTTTACAGTACCCCTACCTGAAGTGAAGATGATGGCTTGGTTTTCTCTGAGGAGAACCAAGTATCTATCTGTCTTGCCAGAATGTGTCAGGCCCATTTGTGGTGACAGCTAAGGTTGGCAGAAAAAATAAACATCTGCTGGAATACATGTAGATTAATCTACAACACCTGCCTCTGTTAAATCTATTGTATTAGATTTCATTTTCACCATCCATAATTACCTTCTCCTTAAGAATATCTTGCATCATATTGAGCTAAGACTAAAAGAACTGTAATTGATTAACTAGTATTTTTGTCCATGCGTTTGCACTCTGCTTTACAAACAGTATGAACCTGAACTTGATGGCTCTCAAATAGTTGTCAGAAACAGTGCTGAGCCTACAATGTAATGCATAATTTCCTTAAGAGCTACAAGATGAAGATAAATTCATTCAGACTAGGGAGATCAGATCACCTCTAGCATGAGTTCTTGGTGGGTTTAGATATTAATATTGCTTGTATGATGTCTTACCTTTTTCTGCTGTTGTAGTAAACTGTTCTTGCTGAGAACTATGATGAAATACTTCCTGTTAGATTTGGGCTGTACCTAGTTTATATTTGACCCTTTAATCAAAAAAAAAAAGTAGTTCCCACATGTAAAACCTCATTGAAGAAGACCTTGCAGGGAGTCTGCACTTTGCAGGGAGTCTGCTGTATCCTTTATACACCTGGTGTAAGAACAAAATGCAGCTTTCATCAAGAGATGTCTCTTAGCTTCAGTCAAATTTGACTTTGAGATGGTGCTGTTGTTACGACGTGAAATACTTTGTAAATCAAAAACTTTAGCTTTCCAATAGAATCAAATGCAAACTGTGCAAATGACCTGTTTTTTTCCCTCTTCTCTAGTCGGGAACATGCCCTGTTTGTCGCCATGTGCTTGCACCCATGCTTCCTGAAGCAGCTGCTGCCACTGCTTCCTTTCTGTCTGATCAAGATTCCTCATCTTCTGTTCCCAGTGTTACAGGAGCTCCAAACTAGGGTCTGAAATGAAGTCTCTGTCGCCAAAATAAAAACTTTAATTTTGCCTGTTTAATTACAATGTGAAAACAATTATATATAAAATATTATATGTAAAATACTTTATATATTATATATTTCAGTTTAGAAAGAAGATGCAAAAATTTCTAAACTTGTTTAGGTTTACAATAGCTTAAATTTTCAAACTGAAAGTTTGAAAAATGTGCACCCTTTTTTTCATAGTAGAATGTTGCTGGTAACTGTAGTATCTAAAGCTTGTATTATGATATATTTATCCAAAAAGATAATTAATGGGGCACTTTGAGCTTCTGCAGCTGCAGTGCAGTTGTAGCTTACTAAAGTTAAGCTTATAATCTGTTTTACATAACTGAACTATTTGCCAATGAGTGACTGTAATTGATCTCTCATTTACATCAAATGCAAAGATGTTCTGTGATGACAACAGCACAATTTGGTTTCACTGAAATAAATTACACAATGGAACAATATCTTACCCCTTTATTCCATAATAAACTTTTTTCCTGTTACCAACTGCTGTTAAATTGGTGATGTCTGGGCTTTTTTTACAAATACTAATACCATTTTTGAGCCTAAGTCCTGAACAAGTGTATGAACCAACATTTGATATTCTGAGTTTCTAAGAAGTTGAATCCACAACAGCTGGGCAGCTGGTTCCTTGAAGTTTTGTTTAAATTCCATTCTATTAATTAGGTCTCCTGCACTTTCTCATTCATACATGCACTCTCTCTTCATTAGATATATTTATTTTTATATGTATCAGGGCTGGGGTTACTTTCCTAATGCAGATATAATTAAATTTTTTTTTTGTCTCTTGGAGTCTTAAGTCTGAACAAGGTAGTAAGAACCTTGTGCAGTTCATTGAAAAAGCCATTTGAATACATGGCTATTAAGATAGCTCTTGTAAAGCAATTTCAGAAATTTAAGAATGAGTAATGTTTCCAGTTTTGCACTTGTTGCAGTGGGTTATGCTACACTTAATATTTTAAGGGAGAAAAGACTCTAGTTTCTAAACATGTATTTCTCTTAATAATAGTACATATCCCATAAAACTTTTTCGTATACTGACATTGCTCCTAGAGCACAAAGTTAAGATTTGGATCTCTGTGTACTAATAGCTGTGCAAATCTTTTCTGTGGCTATTGGATAGACACATCATTCCTACAATGTTGGTACATGGGAATAATACACAAGGATTCAAATCCGAACACTCCTAAAACAATTACAGTTTCTTCCAGTAACTCTTAGTTATTAATCTCTATGAAAGGAAGAGTGATTGTTGAGAAAATAAGATTATACTAGCTCTTCCCTAATACTTAGATTATTGCTGCCATCACCATGTTATTCTTCACAAATATATTCTTTAAATAGCAATAGAAGATAGTAATACTTGTTTTTGAGGGACATACTGAATAGCGTGACTTACTTTGCAATTGCACTTCATGAGAACAAAGAACTGGGGGCATTGCTATGGGTCTATTCATGAGGTTTTAGATTATGCAGTACGAAAACCTAGAGTACAATGAAGCCACAACAACTGGATATTTGTGAAAAGTAGCAGAAGCATGGTTAGCACAGTTTCTTACAGGCTTACTTTCCTGTAGTAAAACTATAGTCACTGAAGCTGGCATCTGCAGGATTTTGGGAAATGTGACAAGGAACATACACTTACGGACATACTCACTGTAACTACTCATACTAATCTAAGAAGCACTATAATTTCCCATATCTCTATTATATAAACTAGTGCTGGGGAGAGTGATTGATCTGTGGCTACCAAATACCCCAGATGATAAAATATTAATGCAGAATATTAATGCAGCCTTTAAAGTTGATCAAGGGTCTTTATGGGATGTATGTACATTTAAGAAAAAGTATAATTTAAAATATATTGTCTGCAAAGGGTTGGGGGGCGGGGATGGGGGACGATAACAAACCAGTAGAATGGTGGGTTTCACTGCCTAGTAATATCAAACTTGTTTTGGGGGCTGTTGTTCATCAGTAGCTCCATTCTGCAGCAAATGCTACAACACTTATTTTAAGCAGTATTCTGTTTCTGTCTGGAGCAGCACAGGCTGCTGGCCTTCATTTTATCTCTTAAGAACAGTGTTCTGTAAAGAAGATTACTTTAGCTTCTGTGGCAAGATTTGGAAGTACTCTTGCTAGCAGCTTTTGATTCCAGATTTAACCAGCAGTGTCAAGAGCAAAGACAGAAGCAGCTGTTGGGCTTTTTCCTTCTTCCTCTCTGTTGCTGGCCTCAGCTCTGACTTCTTCCTGTTTCTAAACAGCTGTCTAAGATGAGTGTTCAAGCTTTTGTTGTTGTTGTTGTTGTTCAACTTGAATGTAGAGGTGTCATTCATAGACCTTTCATGTCTCAACTGAGGAAACAGCAAATGAAAGAGCTTCAGCAAGGTGTCTGAAAAAAGTATACGCTAGGTCATACTCACATTACCAGAATTGTTCGGCAACACACAGGAAGAGTCAAATGATCCCAATTTCTGGATCATATGCAAATGTTTGTTGTGATTATTTAGGTCTTTTTGTAAATAAAATTGCATCAGATTGCTGTGCAGATTCAGGGGTTCCTGCTTGAAATGTAAAATTGCTTGGTTAAGGTAGGCCTACTCCTTCAAAAGGCCTCGCAAAGTATAATGTTTTTCTAGAACAATAAAAATTAAAGAACAATAAAAATTAATTTTCTCTTTGCTCAAAGGGAATATTCTGGACATTCTCTGCTAAAACCTTGTAGCTGCAAGGAAGAATCTTTTTCCCATGTTAGGTAAAAATAAGCATTCAACAAAAAAGAAGGAAATGTAAAAAATAAGCCTGTTATTACAAAGGGTTTGTGTTATCTTTATGCACTAGTAAATCGGAAGCATCTAACTTAAAAGTCTAAAGGAGATCAAAAAAGTGGACAGACAAATTGCCTACTTGGAATAATGTTTTAAGTAACATAGTCATTGTGCAAGAAGTGTTGCTGGTAAACTAACTACACGATGTAAACTGAATGCTTTTAAATACATAATAAAACGTTTTCATTCCGAAGTTAAAATGTGGTATGTTTTGGTTTTGGATTTTTTTGTTTAAAAAAAGAAAAAAAGTTTGTTTTGTTTACTCCTTTCCAATTTTGGCAGATTTTGAATGTTTCATCTATTTAGACAAGCAGGCAACGTATTTTTCTTAAATAATTATAATGAAAGCAGCTAACCTAGCATGAAAAGAACCTCCCGCCAAGTTGAAGGGGTAGTTCGTTAGTTGTTGTGGCCATGCATGTCTTATGATTTCAGTTCAGGTTACTTGGGAAGCTGCCTGTTAACACTCATGGCTCTATATGCCTGCCTTCTTAAATAATACAGAAGGCTCCTGTTCCACCCCCACCCCATGTTTTGTTATTCTGTGCTTGACTGAACACCCGGGGCGGGGGGGAGGGGGGTATTTGCATTTTTATTGAAAAAGAGTTGTAAAACACAATTATTCTTGCCTCTACAAAAGTAACTTCTTAAAAGCCATTATAAGCTGTATATTTTCCAAGTGAATAGTTATATCCTCCATATTTTGGAAAGAGACTGGTAGTAGCTGAATTCTGTTCTGGATTTTTAACCTCTTGCATGAGGTCAAGGGGACATCACAAATCTTGGTGGGAGCCCTTTGAGGTACTGGTAAGCCAACACCACTCAGGAACTGCCCTGTCCTCCCTGTTTTCTTTAAATGTTGAATTAATTTCTATATTGGCTCTGCCAAGAGACAGAACAACCTGCTAGGTCCGAACGCACTGAAGTTAATTCCTCAGCGTATTTCTTCATGTTCTTCATCAGTTTTCCTTGGTCTTGGTTCGGTGTGGAAGTCCTGAGCTGAAACTCTTGCTGCAGGCAGTTTTTCTCCTGCCCGCGTTCACCAGCAGCGGCCATTTCAGGGCTCCGCACCAACGGCCCCGCTTACCGTTGGGCACTCGGTGCGCTGTTAGCTCTGACGCTTGGCAGCCTCACAGCCTCAGCGCGTGGTGCTCCTTTGGCCCGAGCACTTCCCTTGGATTTTCGTACTCCGCCTACAGTAAGCCTGCCACCGGCTTTCTGGGCAGGTGCGACGCTCGCTGCTGCACCTTTCTGCCTCCAAGCACCGCCCCAGCGCCTCCGCGCTCAGGCGTCGCTCTGCAGGCCCGAACCCACCGGGCGTTCGCGCGACTCCTTGCACCTGGGGGAGGGGTGCGTCACGTGCTCAAGGTCTGACGAGACCCGACCACAACATAAACAAATCTCGGTCCAGTAGCTGAAATGCGGAAAACCCCAGCGGTCTCTCTCAGTTTTGAACAAACAGTGCGCTCCTGCTCTGAGCACGCTCAAAATACCCGCTGCTCGTTGCTTCAGCCGGTCACGACTGCACCCTGCCAGGACCCTGCAGCGCTCGCGAGGCCGGCTGACGAGACCGGGGCACGTGCGACAGGCAGCGCGAGGGAGCGCGGCGAGCGGGGCGGGCACGCGGGGCGCGGCGGTTGGCGCGGGAGGGGCGCCGTGACCGCCTGGTGCGGAGCTCGGGCCGTGGTGCGCGCCCGGCAGAAGCCCTGCCCTCCGCGTCCCTTGCGGCCTCTCCAGCCGCGGGAGGCGACGCAGCGTCCCGCAGAGAGCTCCCAGGTCTCGGGCCGCGGGGCGTGCCCGAGCTTTCCGTCCGTGTCCGGCGCAGCAGCGAGTGCGCCCGCGGGAGGTGCGCCCAGGCAGCGCTGCTCCGCCTGGCGGCAGAGCTTCGGGAGGAGGTGGCCGGTGAGGAGCACCAGGCGGTCGGAGGAGGAGATCGGCTGGTGGAACCAGCCTCTGCCGTCCCTGAGACGGACGCGTGGGCCAGCCGCGGCTCAGCAAACGAGGGTGCCCTGCCGTCTTGCCACCAGGCAGCAGGAGGGGAGTGGAAGCAGGTTCCTGCTGGGGGCGGCAGGCGAATCCCCGCCCTGCCTGCCTCAGCTTCCCAGGTGCCCTTACACAGCAGGGAACTCCAATGAGTTCCCTCATCGGAACTCGATGGACGGGCAGACAGCGATGTGGATGAAGTCCACAGAAGCTGGAGGGGTGGCCTAGGGCAAGGCAGCCTACCCCCTGTCTCACGACCCTCTCCGTCACGGAAGGAAGAAGGGTTGTTGTAAGAGGGGACTCCCTTCTGAGGGGAGCAGAGGGCCCGGTATGCCAAACAGGCCCAACCCATAGGGAAGCCTGCTGCCCCCTGGGGCCCAGGTAAGAGACGTTACTAGAAAAGTCACTACCCTGGTATGGCCCTGTGGTTAGTATCCACTCATGGTTTTTCGTATTGGCTGGGATGAAGCAGCAAAGAGAAGTCCAAGGGCAATAAGAGGGACTTCAGGGCTTTGGGGCAATTGGTTAAAGGATCAGGGGTGCAGGTAGTGTTTTCTTCTGTCCTTCCAGTAGCAAGCAGGGAACAATATTGAAATGACAGGCAGACCCAGCTGATCTATATGTGGCTCAGAGGCTGCTGTCACCAGTGGAATCTTGGGTTTCTCAATCGTGGGATGGTGTGCAGGACACCAGGCATGCTATCACCTGATGGGATGCACATTTCTAAGACAGGATAAAGGATTTTTGCGCAGGAGTTTGCAGGGATGATCTAGAGAGATTTAAACTAGATCCGAAGGGGGAAAGGGATAAAAGCAAGCTTGCCAGTGATAAGCTATGGAACGACACACCAAAATCTGAGGGACTGTGTGCTAGTGAGATCCTTCAGCCTGGTCCATGAGGTGCTGGGTACGATGAAGCACATTTGAAATGTTTCTACACCAGTGCAGGCAGCATGAGGAACAAGCAAGGGGAGCTAGAAGCCTTTGCTCAGTCCCAGAGCTACAGCATCATTGGCATGAGCGCAAGCTGCTGGAAAGAGTCCTGTGACTGTTGTGTTACAGTGGGTGGCCGTAGGCTCTTCAGAAAGGACTGGCAGGGCAGGCGAGGTGCGGGGGTGATGCTGTGTGTAATGGAGGGGCTAGACTGTGTGGAGCTTGCAGCTAGTGATGACATGGTTGAGAGCCTCTAGGTAAGGATTGAGGGACAAGCAAACAAAGGGGATGTCGTTGTGGAAGTCTACTGTAGACCACCCAGCCAAGATGACAACACCAATGACTTATTCTTTAAGGAACTAAGAGATACTGTAGATCAGCCGCCCTTGTCCTTATGGGTGACTTTAACTTGCCAGACGTTAACTGGGAATACTACACGGCTGATACAAACAGGTCCAGGAGATTCCTAAAACACCTTGATGATAACTTCTGGGTAAAGGTAGTAAGGGAGCTGACTAGGAAAGGTGCCCTCCTAGGTCTGTTGCTTGTAAACAGAGAGGGACTCGTGGGTGAAGTGGCAGTTGGCAGCTGTTGTGGCCATAGTGACCATGAAGTAGTCAGGTTTAAAATCTTTGGTGACAGGTGGAAAACTGCAACCAAAACTTCAGCCCTGGATACAAGCGGACTTCAGACTGCTCAGGGAACTAGTTAGTAAGGTCCCCTGGGAAACTGCTTTTGAAGGTGTTGGGGTCTATCAGTGCTGGTCGCTTTTTAAGTACCACCTCATAAGAGCACAGGAGCAGGCAATTCCAAAATATCAGAAAATATCAGAAGTCCAGCAGATGGGGCAGAAGGCCAGCTTGGCTGAGCAGGGATCTTCTTTTGGAGCTTAGGTGGAAAAAGAAAGTGTACGGTCACTGGAAGCAAGGTCAGGTGACATGGGAGGACTACAGAGGTGATGATCACCATAGTAGGGAGAGAATTTGTGCGGCCAAAGTTCAGTTAGAGAAGCTGGCCTGTATTGTGGGGGACAATAAAAAGGATAATACAAAAATGTTAACAGCAAAAGGAGGACCAAAGATAACGTTAGTTTGCTACTTGGATGGGGATGGTCACTTCACAAATAGGGGTGTACGTAAAGNCACTTCACAAATAGGGTTGTAGGCAAAGCAGAGACATTTAGTGCCTTCTTCACCTCTATCTTCAACACTGATGATGGGGCATGGGACCCATCACTGAGTTGGAGGACCGTGACTGTGGTAGTTATAAACTCCCAGCCCCTGAACTTGTCTGGGATTTGCTGCTCCACCTGGATGCACATAAGTCTGTGGGGGCTTGATGGGATTCATCCTGGGGTACTAAAAGAGCTGGCTGATGTCATTGTGAGACCTCTCTCAATTGTTTCAGCAGTGTTGGGAATCTGGAAAGGTCCCATTCAACTGCAAGCTGGCAAATGTTTTCGCAATTTTCAAGAAAGGCAAGAGAGAAGACCCTGGTAATTACAGGCCTGTCAGTCTCTTCAGTGCCTGGTAAAATTATGGAGATTATTCTGGGTGTTATTGAAGAACACCTGAAAGACAACGCAGTCATTGGTCACAGCCAGCATGGGTGTACAAGGGGACAGTTCTGTTTAACGAACTTAATTTTCCTTTCCAAGGTTACCCACCCAGCTGACCAAAGGAAGCAAGTTGATGTAATGTTTTTGGATTTCAGCAAAGCTTTCAATACTGTTTCTCACAATATCCTTCTGGACAAAATGTCCAGCATACAGCTAGACAAATGCGTAATGCGATGGGTGAACAACTGGCAGATGGGTCGGGCTCAAAGGGTTATAGTAAATGGGGTTACACCCGGCTGGCAGCCAGTCAGTAGTGGGTTTCCCCAGGGCTCCATTGTAGGACCAGTTCTTTTTGATGTTTTCATAAATGACTTGGACTCTAATGTAGGACTTGAATCCATACTAGGTAAGTTTGCAGGTAACACTGAATTCGGAGGAGCTGTTGATTCTCTTGAGGGTGAGAGGCCTTGCAGAGAGATCTTGACAAATTAGAGGTCAGGGCAGCACAAGCCACATGAAGTTCAACAAGAGTAAGTGCCGGATTCTGCACCTGGGAACCCTGGCTGTATGTACAGCCTGGGGGACAAGAGGCTGGAGAGCAGCCCAACAGGAAGGGATCTGGGGTTCTGGTCAGCAGCAAGTTGAACACGAGCCAGCAGGGTGCCCTGGCGGCCAGGAGGGCCAGCTGTGCCCTGTGTGCATCAGGCACGGCACTGCTGGCCGGGCGAGGGAAGGGTTCGTCCCGCTCTGCTGTGCCTGGTGCGGCCTCACCTCGAGCTCTGTGTGCATGTTTGGGCACCACAGGATAAGGAGGACATGAAACTATCAGAGAGTGTCCACAGGAGGGCTACAAAGGTGGTGAAGGGTCCAGAGGGGAAGACGCATGAGGAGTGGCTGAGGTCACTTGGGTTGTTCAGCCCAGAGAAGAGGAGGCTGAGGGGAGGCCTCATGGCAGCCTGCAGCTTCCTCACGAGGGGAGCGGAGGGGCAGGCGCTGATCTCTGCTCTCTGGTGACAGTGACAGGACCCGAGGGAACGGCATGGAGCTGTGACAGGGGAGGTTCAGGCTGGGTGCTAGGGAAAGGTTCTTCACCGAGAGGGTGGTCGGGCCCTGGAACAGGCTCCCCAGGGCAGTGTTCACGGCACCAAGCCTGCCGGAGCTCAAGAAGCGTCTGGACAATGCCCTCAGACACAGGGTCTGATTTTTGGGTGGTCCTGTGTGGAGCCAGGAGCTGGACTAAATGATGCTTGTGGGTCCCTTCCAACTCAGGATATTCTGTGATTCTGTGTTCAATTTAATTGAGAAGCAGATGATTAAGCTTGTAGGGACAGCCCCTTAGATGAATTGCTACACCCATAATTATTTTCAAGATAGGTATTTTTGAGATATTTTCCTTGCTGATACATTTTTTGGAGATGCATCGATATGCTCCCTTGTTCTTTAGTTTGCATGAAAACTTGCAAATCTGTATTGTTCAAAAGCTGGTATTGCAACAACAAAATCCTTGTGAACATCAAGATACAGTAAGTTGCAGTAGCTTTTAAGATTTTTTTTTTTTCCTGTAGAAGTGTTTTACCAGTTTTATGGGAGCAGGGAACTGGTTATAACTTGTTGATACAATGAAAATATTTGATGCTTGTGTTCTTTGTTTTGTGAAGCACTGAATTTCCTTTTTTTTTTNAACGCCTTAATTTTCTTTTTTTTTTTTTTTTTTAACCTCTTTGGTGGCATTAGCAAAGCCTACTGAATAATCCTTGTGTCTCCACTTTTGTCTGTTTGTTGTTTTTTTTTTTTTTTTGACAGAGCTTCCTTGGTTGGGAATTACTCCTTTTGAATTTGGAGTTTGAAAAATGTAGTAATATTTTAACAGTAGTGCTTGATTTTCTGCATAAATATCTTGATGTGTGCTCATAAAATTATTTGTTTTTAACCTGTACAGAATGTGAATTCAAAATGGAGTTTGCTGCAGCTGACATTATTTGTACAATTCATGACCTCCTCAAGTCATTGTACGTTCACCGACAGTTTTGTCATGGTGGCAGAGTGGGTCCAGGAATGAAGAGGAAGGTGATACTCTGGGGACAGGGCAGATCAGAAGCAGAACAGTGGAATCTGACGGAACTGCCAGTTGGAGGCAAAGGAGGAGGGGGCTTCTTTTAGAGGTGTCCCCCTCTCCTCACCCCTTCTACAAACCACTTCCACCAGCTTCCAGTCTCACTGCAGGATGAGCAGGTCCCTTTCCTTCACCTGTACAACTACAACCCACAAGATATAGCTTCTGTTTGTTTCCCTCTGTAATGACCCAGCTTTCCTTCTTTTGTCCATTCAGCTGCTAGAAAGACGAAAAAGAACGGCAAAGGCTTTGGACTCTAGTTACAAACCTGGGAAGCTGGTGGAGGTGAATGGCCAGGAAGCAGCTCCAGAGGAAAGCAGTGAGTGCTTTCAAAGGAGCGAAGTGCTTTGATACGTTCCCCAGCCACATTCTTCTGTAGGAAAACAGCAGGGAGGTTGTTCCAGCTGGTCTCTACCTGGCCTCTTCCCTCAGCATAGGCAAAGCAGGCAAGCTGCCTCCTTTTGTCCATGTTTGAGATAGCTGTAGTGGGGTAGCTGAGTAGTCATGAAACCAGTTCTGGGAAAGAGTTCACTCCAGGCTTTCAATGTCATGCAACAGTAGTGGCTTGCTTGCTTCACAGGAAACTCATTAGATTTTATTGAAATGTGTATGTCACCATTGAGGTGAAAAGGGAATTCAAATATTACACTTAATTTATATTGAAGTTAATCATTAGAAACAGTTTGGCATCTTGTGGGTGGAATTATTATTTATAGGTTTTTATTTGTTAAAGATTGAGAAGATTTATTTATACTGTACCCTTCCAACAGTGCACAGCTATCATCACTGAATGAAGTATCTTTAGTAAGTTTGTTCTAGTTCAGGAAGCCAAGAGGAAGACAAAAAAAAACAAACTAAACAAAAATAAGTTTCCTCTTTGTTTGTCTGGCTGTTGTTTTACCTTGAAAATATATATTTTTTTATTTGGCACTTCTTTGCTTGAGGCAGATGTGATGAGGTTTCGTTGAAAATTAAGGTTATCCAAAGAGTGCCTTTTTAAAACTGATTATGGGTGGTTTTCTTCTTAACTAATTGTAGATCACCTGGCAAATATTAGTGGATAATGCTGTGTTACACAAGAGACAGACTGGGTGATGATCATTTCCATGTATCCTTCAGTTGGATAAATCCAATATCAAGGGTTAAACCAGTGTTCAGGAGTCCTGAAGTGCCCCTGAGGGTTGCTGGAAATTGTGCTACGTTGTCATTTAAATCCTGTCCAAGCTAACCAAAACAAAGTTTGGTACCTCTCAGAATCAAGGGAATATAAGGCTTCGACGTGAATTTGTGAGCTCATGTCCTGTTCCTCAAATACACCATAATGAAATAATTAAAAAAAAAAAAGTTCTCTTCCCTGGGTTTGAGAGTAAAATCTGTCAGATGATTTTAGGTGGAGGGAAAGGAGGATATTTTGCTGAGAAAATGATATATTTGTACAGATGTATTTTTAACATATACTCCCAAAGTATATTTCCAGGTGCATTGTCTTTTGCTTTGAACTTGCAAAGACATCAATCCTAAAAAGGACCATTGTGTTTTAGTGAATTAAAGACTATTGCTGTAAGTGACACATTTTAAAGCAGCAACATCAGAGTTACATTTATTCTTTCATAAAACAAATGTATGCAGCCATAGGAATTCTATTCCACATTCTCCTTTTAATAGGGCAGTCTTTCAGCGTGACAGAGTAATGCTGTGAGCACGTCTGAATTGATAAAGTGAATTTAGTGCTTGTTGCTATAGGTGCTCTGTTCTGAAAAATGTCAAAGATGGAAGAAAAAGCAATTTGGTAATTTGAGTTTTGCTTTATCTGCGTGTTTTTGGAATCTGTACTTTCACCTTCATTTTCTGTTGTTGTGTGCTTTAGGATATTCACAATAGAAAAGGGACAGGAAAATATGTTGGCTATGTGCAGTCCTTTAGTCAGTATGCTGCACGCAGACAGCTAAGGCGCGTCATTATTTTGGCAAGAGAAGGAATAGCACTATGGGGAGAATAAGCCTATATTCTTCATAGGCTAATAAGCAAAATCTATACTTACAGATCTTTGTTATCCTAAAATTCCACATAATTGTGATTTTTCTGTGTTAAGCCTTTCAGTAGATATACAATTACCTTGCTTTGAGGCATATATCATAAGTAATGATAGACAAAACAACTAATGATGGCTATTAATGAGTAAGTATGAGGGTTTAATGATGTCTTAGGGCCAAAATGCAAAGGGCACCGTTTTCATTTATACTGGAGTCGTTACTTTGTGCTCCTGAGGCATAGAAAAAGGCTTTCAAGAGTAAGTAAAGAATTACTAGGTAACAAAAAGGAAGGATAGTGTAAACAGGATTACAGTGCAGTGGTTTTTTTTAACAGCTTTTAAACCAAAGTGAAAACAAGCCGTTTTCTCAGCTGTGAAGCAGAATTGTCTTTAGCTTGCCAGACCCGAGCCTCTGAGAAGATTTCAGGGAAGTCAATTAAAATTAATATAGTGGGGAGAGTATATTTTCAAAGTAAGGTTGGGAATTTTATGTCAGATTTTCCAACTGAAACGAAGCAAGAGCTAATTTAGTGTTCTAACCATGGTGGTACTGATTAATAATAGGTAGGAGCTGGGGTTTGTTTTATAGCTTTGTGTTATATCAGGAAAATCTGCCAGATTAAAAATTATAATATAAAGTACACCTTTATTCTATACTGAGTACTATGACCTGTTAATGTGCAAGATCATCTCTGTCAGAGCAGAAAAGCTTCTCTGCGTATGAGTGGAATTCTCTTCTGTTACTAAAAACAGAAATGCACAAAATCCTTTTCTAATGCCACTTTAATGTTACAGCAGGAAGATGCTAGCTGCAGAACCACTGACTCAGATTTAAAAATACTGTTTGTATATTCCAGCCTGTTTGCTGGTAGGTGAATCCTATTTTAAGGAGGTAATTTTTGATTTTCCAGTCAAGGAAGATGTGCTTGCTATCAGTGCTGTAAATAGGCTCCTCTTAAGCTATAGTAGGGAAATTCATTGGAGCCCATATAAAGACAGTTTCGTATATACATCTGCCTTTATCTTCTTTATCGTATGACATGTCTGCCTGACAAGCCGTGTAGGAAAGGAGAAATTTTTGCTTTTAAGATTAAGAAGTGGGCTTAGTCCTCATTATTTATGTTAAAGCTGTATCAGTCATTGAGACTCTGTCAGACGTTTTTTTCTGTTGGTGTAAAAGATAACTAAATGCACCAACCCAAAACAAATATAAAATCACACACAAAAATAGTACAACCTAAGTAAGAAAGTTGTTACTGAACTATGAGCATTTGAGATAAGAATTAAGAACATCTTTTAAACAGAAAGGCGATGCAAAAGAACAGGCAAACTTCAGCAGTCCGTGATACCTACAGTCCATCTTCAGTTCTGTTTCTCCCTGTGAGACAGCAAGTATCTTGCCTGGAGCTTTTCTGACAAGTTTTAAATTCCCTGCTTTTTTGAAGTTTCATTGAAAAAAAGGCCATTCAGGTACTTTCCCTTCATGCAGTTTTCTTCTGAAAGTGGGTGGTGGGAAGAGGAGAAACAGGAACAGAAAAAGTGTAGTCTTTTCGGTGAAGCTAAGCAACCCACCTGACCAAACAAGACTAAATCCAGTTGTGAATGAGAGGGTGGGAAGCCAAAAGATGAGCATGCTGCACAACTCTGCTTTTTCCACAAAGCATGCAGGGTTACCGGATACTGTTCTCTAGACCACTACGCTCTCCCAGCTCTTCAGGAAAGGTGCAGCCCAATCACTACAACACATTCAGAACACTCTGGATCTAAATCTTAACGTGTGAGGGAATTTTCTTTCTAATGGGGAGGCATAGCTAGCAGGTATTTGGTGACAGGGACACAGAGAAGGGTTCCAGCGAGCCCAGCAGGATGAACCAGTGCAGTGTTTATTATAGAGCACACACCACCTGCAGAAGGGTCTCTGTGCTGAGGTATCACAGCTCCTTTGGGCAGTTTTACTGTATATTCTCCTACTCTGGTTTGTTTAGCATGTCTAAAAAGAAGAATGAAGCGTCATTTCATCTGCTGAAAAAGTATTTTCTGTTCTGTTACTGTAAGTGGCTTGATGAATGACAGTACTAGTAAATATAGGTTTATTATTACTAGTGCATATCGATGCATGTTAGTGGGGCAGTGTCTGAAGATAATACTTTCTCCTTCCATATATTAGAGAAGGAAGATATTTCTGTATGCGCGTAATTCAAGCGCAGATGATCAAAGGAAATATCTGGATGTGTCATTTTCGTAATTAACATATATTCAAATAGTTTATAATTCTGAACAATTATAAATTCTTTTTCTGTATTTTTGGTTTTGTACTTGGCATGCTAGTACTTTAGCAATTGTTCATCTTCTATCCTTTGTTACACATGGCATTACACATCTGAGGCAGATGACTATATTCCTTCCCATCCACCTTGCATTTTGAAGTTATCATCAAGTTAGTGTGATCTGCTAACCTGCATTAACATTCTGTTTGCCTTGTTACACTGCAGTTTGTAAGGCACTGGAGAGCACTAGCTAGTCCCAGCTCCTCTAGAGTAACAGAAGAACAGGTGCAATCAGGGAACATACTGCAATGCAGGGTAGCAGCTCGTCAGAAAGATTTTGGACATTTTTTCCTTGAGGAAAAAAAGGGGAGCATGTCAGTGCTGATCGTTTCCAGGTTTCTGTAGTTTTTGCTGCATAATTTCAGTGCTTACTGGATAATCATCTGCATACTAAGAGATAATACCACAGGTCTAGATTTAAATACAGTATCTGAATAAAGTTTTTTTCCCATAATAACCTGCCTTTAAAACTGAGGTTACACTTACGTACAATATATAGTGGAATTTCTAATTCATATTAAAGCTCAGCAGATGAGTTAGAAATCCTTTCAGGATTTGCATTATTCAAGAGAAAATACATCAAACTTCCTGAAACATTGTAAGCTGATACTGCATTTGGTTAACAACAACCAAAAAACAAACAAACAAACAAAACCTTTTAAATATATATGCGTTTATATTGGCAATTACAATTAGAAGTAATCTCATGCAACTTTGAGCTATTATTCTTTATTAACAAAAACTATTTATGTCTTTCTGTATCACACAAACTAAGCTTTGATGAAGATACAGTTTTTCAAAATCCTTGCCATTCTCTCCATACATAAATCTCAAACGTATTTGCAGTCTCCAAATGAAAAAGGCCCTTGCTTTTACATGACACCCATCCTCATTCAGAGGAAAACTACTTTTTTTTTTTTTTTTCAGGCAGGGCACGAGCACTGAGAGCAAGAAAGGTGCTGAGCCTTTGTCTGTTTCCTTAAATCAGTAAGTCTCCTCTATATGTGTAAAAATTGGTGTATGAGGTAATGACTCATTTTGCAAAACATCAGAGTATAACTTAGAATGGCAAAACTTGCTGAAAGATGTTGTGAAAGTTTAGTTTGAAATCCTAAAATACATAGTCATTGCAGATGCTTATATGCTTGTAAGTATTTGCATTCTTTTCTGTGCTACTTAGAAAACTAATGAAGAAAATGTTAGGTGCTCAAGTGTTAGCCTTCCAGCCTTTAAATTACTTCATCATGCACATATTATGTTTTCTTAACCATGACCAGTATCATTACTAACTTTTTTTCTGAGAATCTATGTAGCATAACTGGGTAATGGTTTATAGCTCAATGTGGAGAAGCAGGAGAAGATTAAAGGCTGTCCTTCACTAACTAAATATGAAGACTACAGTGTGGAGGGAAAAAGAAAAGCTTGGTAATTTTCCAGCAGTTAAAATAGTAATGCCAGTGCCAGTTTTGTGGCTCCTTTTCAGGCCATATTCCCATTGAAATCAGTGAACTAAAGTCATACTAAATATATTTAAAATGTTCTTCACAGTAGCATTATTCAGCACAGAATTAGAGTTCTTCCAAAAGCATTTGTTTGCCACTAACTTTGCCATCTTTTTTCTTAAGTTATTCATGTAACTCTGGACTGCCTTTTATAATTTTGAACTGGTTGAATTCTAGGTGCTTGGTAGAGCATTAGGGATCCTTGTGAGAAGTACTTTCAGGAAAAAAGAAAAATTCATCTCCTAGTTGCTTGTATAGTGTAGAATCACACAGACCATTAGGCAAGGACTGTGCAGTAAGGGTGGATGGGCTATGGGGGATGGAAATGCCTGCAAAACAAATGTTTTGCATAAAAATGGGCAGTCTTCGCTTGCCAGCTGTCTCATCATTATGAGATTGCAGAGCAGTAGAGACATCTTGGGAGAGGCTCCAAGAAGGATGAGAAGGAGGACAAGGCAGAGGCTTTATGGAGTTTGACAGGTAGTTTTGCAGAGGCACTATTATTTCAGAAGACATCTTGGTACTTGAGACAAAAGTCTCTCCAGCACTACACAATAGTGTGCTTTACACATTTGCTGTTGCATTTTGCCATGTAAAATATTTAATTTCATAAGTCATCCTGTTTTAAATATGAAGTCTGTTTTAAGTCATGCTGTTCTAAGGAGAGCTGGGACTCTGAGTTGAGACTTCTGGCTTATTGCCCTAGTGTACCTCTTTTCTTTGGTATCCACTGGAAGTAAATGGTTTGTGCACAAAGATCATCCAGGGTGACCTTCATGGCTGCGTGTAGCCACCAGGAACTTAGTGTGCATCACTATGGGACAGTACGCTGTAACGGATAATCAAAATACTCTGCTTTTATACTGTCCAAACCACAGCCCCAATGTGTTTGAGAATCCCCAAACCAGCGTTTATCAGAGGAGACAAAGAGGTGTTTTTGGAGCACCAAGTGGGAGACCACATGATCATGGGCACAGCCCAGGCCACCACATGGGGAGGATGTTCACTGAGGTCTTTGCAGCCCCTCTGCTGAGCGCTACGTCCACAGTGGCACTCTGCAGGTTCAGCTGGAGATGTCTCATGTGGAGCAACAGTGCCTTGCCTTGTTCCTGAATGGGTAGCAGAAAGCAGATTTTGATCCTTGACTCTCAAAAAGGCGTTTGAGCCAACAGCCAGTTTTGTGACTTATGAGTCAAAAACATTTGCACCCTTCTGAGAGTTTTAAAAGCCAGAAAAGTTGGTTTTGTCTCAGTGATACGTTGCAATATCTGGAAGGAAGAATAAACTCTAATCTATTGTTTTGGAAGTCATCAAATAGATGTGTTTAAATTTGTGTATTTACAAACTGGTGCAATTCTGTGGTGGTTGTATTGACAATATAATTTCAAAATAACTAAATGCAATTACATTTTTACAAGTGCAAGTAAGTCACAGCATCTGTTTTCATTGTTACTAATGTACAGCGTGCATCCATGCATATATGTATGTAGGAAAGAACGATCAAATGTTGATGTTAAGATGAGAAAGCAGTGGAAACAGATGGCTCGTACACTTAAACATAGACTCTTGTCAACTTCAATAGTATAAATATTCCTGATACGCTTTTTTGCATGTATTTATATATGAGTGTGATTGTGTGGAATCATGTATATGATTGCCCTTAAAATATCTGCATATTTTTTATTAGTCTCAACTTTTTTTCAGCAGTGCATATATTTTATTTTTTAAATGAAAAATGAATAGAGCACAATTTCAGGCAGCAACTATTCTGTTTGTACGACAGTCTCAAGATACTGTAGCATTTTGTTTAAACTTTTATGTATAAAATATATAAATATAAATCTAAGTCTACATGAATGTGCTTATAACATGTATATGTGAATACCTAATTGACAATTAGAATATATGTGGGATAACTTCATCTTGCTCTGTTTCTGAAACGTGTTTTACATGTGTTTGTCCTGCAACGCCATCACTTCCACTTTTTGTCATAAGGACTCCATTCATTTGAGTGGCAGCAGGATACTTAAACTGGAACTTAGAACAGACAGAGGGCAGAATCAGGTATTCTCTTGATTTCCCTGTTTATTGGATAGTTCCTTTTCTGTGTATTTTGCTTAATATTGGCACTAGTAGTAGGCCATCATCTCTCTGGGTGTCAACCAAACATGGTTTTGCCTGGTCACCCTGCCTCTGAAGTAAGGATCATGTCTGCCAGCTAGATGTGTCTCAAATCACACACAATTCTTTTGTCCTCTAAAGTAGGTGACTTGGCCAACAATCTTTAGCATATTTTAATCTGTGTGATTTACCAACTCACCTAAGTTAAGTAGCAAAATCAAATTCCGATTCAGATGATTCCCTGAAAGAATTACGGTCTGTGATTTGCAGTTCCGCCAATAAATGGTAGCCAGGTAACAGCAAACGTGTAACCGTGGAGAATACACGTGAAACCTCCTTCAGGAGGTTTCAAAACCTCAGGCGTATGTACAGCTTACCTGTTGGCAAGCTGATTTTGCAATCTGCTGGAAGCTTGGTGTAATAGTCCCACAGATTGCCTACAAAGCCAGCTGACAAACCCACTGCTAAACTGAATTAAACGACAGGCACCAGAAATTAGTGCTGAATCCCTGTCTGGAAAACATGCAATGGTCACAAGCCTCATCATCACAGATCATGAACATTTACAAAAGCACAGCGTCATCAGAAATGGAAGGAAACTAAGACTACTCTTTCAAATTGTTTTGCATATGAAAAATAGCAAAATTGCATTTTCAACACAGTGATGTAGCATTAAAATATTTAGGGGCAGTTGATGATTCCTGCATGATAGATTTTAAAAGGAAATTTCCATTACCTGTTTTGCAGTTAGCATAACAGAGTAAGTTGCTACTGTGAACTTGCAAAGGTCCTTACCAATACTTTGGCACTGTTAAGTGCTAACTTCTTGCATATGTGGTTGAGAGGAATGTAGCTCATAATGAATAATTGATAAAGTATGAATTCAGCATTTGCTTGAAACAAAAATGTAAGTGTTTGAATGTAGGAAACTACAAGCTTGAATTTGTCCTGTGCAGTTCTGGCATGTTGCTTATGGTATTAAGAATGAGCCCTACTTGGTAACTACATCAATTACACTGTACTGAGCAATATTGTTTGGTTTTGGTTTTGACTCTTGCTGACAGTCTGCACACACAGAAGCAGACTGTGGGGACTGTGTGTGATTAGGTTCCCCAGTGCGCAAGCCTCAGTTTGTGCCCAGCATGCACTCCTGTTAGACCTGAGCAGTCTCCTTCCACTGACAGGATCGTTCTTGCTCGGAGGACCTCAGTGTCAGTGCTGCCCTTTTAGCCCTCCCTTTCATTAGGGTTGCTCTCAGTGATGGGATTTTTCCATCTCCGCATTAGTATATTTCAGTTATTTCATAACACAATTTGGACTAAATTAATATCCTTTGAACTTTGAATCTGTGGGATTTAAAGCAGGGTTTACTTTGGGTCAGTGTTAGTAAATCTGCATAAATACTGTTCTTCCTTTTTTTTCCCCAGCTAATGTGAGGAAAGGGTTAGCTGCCCTGCCCAGCTGTGTGTCACCTGCCCTGCGGGGAAGGAGCTCCCCGTTCTCCTGGAAGCCAGGCACCGATCGCTTTGCCTCTGCCCAGAGCTGCCAACACCACCTGAGCACTTCTGCAGGACGTACCAGGAGCAACAAACCAATTACGGGACAAAAACACCAAAAGTGCTGTTTTGAGAAAACCTCAACCCCAGAGAAGAGCGAGGTCGCAGGGAGACGGAAGAGAGGACTGGAGCCAACCTAAGGCCGCGCCTGTCCCCCACCGGGAGCCCCGCTCTGCACGGAAACGAAGGGCAATCAATGATCCGCGGAGTCAGGACGGCTGTGATAGTGTGACTGGACGTGTCTGCGCAGCGTTTTGTTGCTAATTGTATATAAGCTGCTGCAAATCGCAGTGGGGGTGGGGGGTCCTTCCTATCATTTCCCTAGTGGAGGAGGGGTCTCATGATCATGACCAAACTTTATTAAAACTCTAAAATCTACCCTTGGGTCCCGTTTCCTCCTTGGCTACGGAACGTCCCAAGTCACTTTCGTGATACTGAACAGCTTGATCCGATTTCACGATGCTGTAGCTGACACATTCCAGTCTGGGAGCTCACTGTAGCAGCCAGTTGCTGTCTGAGGGTTTGGTCCTATTCGAGGTTTCTGCGTGCAAGAGGAGGAAGATTTAAATTAATGCCATGCTTCCATTTCCATTATTTTTTTGTTTGGCACCATTGGCATGGTTATGTAGATGAACAGTGTGGACAAGAGCGATGTAAGAGGGATTCTAAATGGCATGGTTTCAGCTGCCCATACACGAACTATGTTTACTTACCAGTTTTTGTAGTTATTTTAGACAGAATGGAAATTCTGTTTATGAGGGAATTTTTACATTAGAAAATCTGCAGGCTAGGAACAATTTACAAATTCACATGCATTTAACGATTCACTGCTCTATGAAGTTGGAAGTACAAGTTCTCCCGTCTTCAGTGCCTAGATCTGGAGAGCGCACAGCCTCGTCCTGTTCTCCTTGTCCTCTGCAACCAAACACCTTTCTCTGTCTTGTTCTCATTTCTATTGTTCCAGTACTGACTGCACAGCAATGCGGACTGAAGTCCTTGACACTTCTTTAGCTGGAAATTGTTTTTGACTATGGTTTCCTGGACAAAGCTCATACTCTTTACCTTCACATCCTTACAAGGAGACTAATGAGGCTTGCTTTAACATGTAAGCTCTAGTGTTGGTCCTGTATGAGCTGTAGTAGATTATTCCAATATTTCTGCAAGAAATGACATGTCATGTTCATCTAGAGTTGCACATAAACAAGATAACAAAAAGGCTTTTTTTACAGATATTTGACATTCTGTTAACGACTTTTGAGACCTGTGACTAACATTATGATAAATCATGTGACTTGGTCCCGAGAGCCATTTTGAACTTAATATCATTCCAATTTGTTTTTCATTATTTTTAAAGACTTCTGTCAGATGCCTTATATCTATTTTCCTCCTAATTACGTCAGGAAAAGATCATTTCAGAGGCATACGTTTACAGATGCATAAATGCTGTGGTTTAGCCCGGCAGGCAGCTCAGCACCACAGAGCTGTTCACTCACTCTCCCCCCACCCCCCAACCCAGTGGGATGGGGGAGAGAATCGCGAAAAAGGAAAAAAAAAAAGAAAAAAAACCTCGTGGGTTGAGATAAAGACAGTTTAATAGGACAGAAAAGAAAGGAAAAATAATGATAATAATAATAATGACACTAGTAAAAGAATATACAAAGCAAGTGTACACAATGCAATGCACGATGCAATTGCTCACCACCCGCTGACCGATGCCCAGCCTGTTCCCGAGCAGCGGCCCCCCCTTTTCCCCGGCCAGCCCCCCCAGTTTTATTGTTCAGCATGACATCATATGGTATGGAATATCGCTTTGGTCAGTCTGGGTCAGCTGTCCTGGTCCTGTCCCCTCCCAGCTCCTTGTGCACCCCCAGCCTCCTCGCTGGCAGGGCAATACGAGGAGCTGGAAAGTCCTTGGCTCTGTATGAACACTGCTCTGCAGCAACTGAAAACATCACCATTATCTTCATCAAAAAATCCAAAACACAGCATTGTGTGAACTTCTACGAAGAGGATTTAACTCTATCCCAGCCAAAAGCATGACAATAAATTAATTCTTCAAAGCATCTGCAATATGATCTTTAAGCCTCACCTAGAAGAGAACCACTGATCTATGAGGGGGAGTGAGGGACAGGGAATGGAACCAGGGTGTTTCTCTCTGACATTTTCTGGTTCTTGGAAATTTTTTTTTTATGTGTTTAAAAGAATCTCTAGCTTAGCTTTGTAGTACCTATTTATGTATTACGAAGAGGAGTTCCTTGAGGAAATGGACTTTCATATTGATGATAATGATAAGCAGAAAAAAAATTGTAAAGGGCCAGGTCTGTCACTGTTTGCTACCTTAAAACTGTGGAGGTTCCCAGTTTGGGCTGCCTCTCCAGAGACTCCTTGCATTTTCAATGCAAAGAGAAGCTGCTCCTGAATCCTCAGTGGTGGAAAGCCTCCCTCTTCTGTCTTTCCCTAGGTTAGCCTAGGCTAGAGCAGCTTCAGTTAGATGTTGCAATGGGGTGCCTATCTACAGCATCATACCAGGGTGGGATGGGGAATGTGCAGTTCCCCAGCTGTACATCTCTCAGGGCTGCTGGAAAAGTGCCATTTTCACTGGTTTCTACTTAGTGGAATCACAGAATATGCTGAGTTGGAAGGGGCCCAGAGGGATCATCAGGTCCATGTCCCAGGTTCACACAGGACCACCCAAAAATCAGACCCTGTGTCTGAGAGCGTTGTCCAAATGCTTCTTGAACTCCAGCAGGCTCGGTGCCATGACCACTGCCCTGGGGAGCCTGTTCCAGTGCCCGACCACCCTCTCGGTGAAGAACCTTTTCCTAACACCCAGCCTGAACCTCCCCTGTCACAGCTCCGTGCCGTTCCCTCGGGTCCTTAAAGTGCTTTAATATGTAGTACTGCTAATGCCAGTTAGCATTAGACATGAAGATAGTGTAACATCAGCCAGAACAAAAACAGGCTGAAGAATGTGTCACTGTGAGGTATGCACTTAAAATGTCTTTAAAACAAAAAAAATTCTTCCATCTGGGGCTTTTTTTGCTTTGAGCCTCTTTTCCCATGTTTTTCTCAGAAAAAGGGAATTTGAGACTAGAAGTGGTAATGAAATCTTGCCCAGAGCTGAATGTAGTTACAGGATGCTTAAGCCCAGGCTCCTGAAGATATACTTCTTTTATCTATTGCTCAATTCAGAAGTTCAATAGCGTCTTCAGAATTCAGTTTTCTTTTCCGCATCCATGGATTTTCACCTGCACTGTTCACCTTCTCCTAACATCCCAGAGAGAAGGCTGCAGCAGTGGCTGCTAGGAGGAAATACCAAGGAGGTTAGGGGAAAACATAATCTCACATTAAGCTGCAATAGTATTTCTCCTCGGTATGAAGCAATTAGGAAGCACTTCATGGAACGTGAAAAACGTGACTAGATAAAAGTGCATCCCGCACACCGGTATGTGTATGTGTCTCCAAATGTTGCATCCAGAGGGATGTATGTGCATATATGATAGCTCACAGTGATGTGTATCAAATGCAACTGCAATCCCTTAACAAACAGGCACTGACATTCCATTTTTTTATTATTTTGCATATCACTGAAGTGTTCTGTTCATTGTGCCTATGCCCATTTTTGCTGCTTAGATGTGCAAGTTCCTTCCTGCTTAAAATGAAATAATGATTTTTTGGAAATAGAGCACATATGAAAATACAAATCTTTTATTTTTTATTTACAGTAACTGTTGCCGTTGGTCTGGTTGGTCTTAAAAAAGAATTTGAAATAATTGTTCTTATGTTTGTAATGAAAAGGAGAAAATTGAACCAAATTCAGCCACGCATTAACTGTATTGTTTTCAGTCTGTTTATCCTCGGTTTATTTTGGCATATCATGTCCAGATAATGCACATTGTATTTAAGTACTAGACAATAAGTCTCTGCAGGTGTAGAAGAGCTGTCATACTGTCCTTACCAGTCCTGTAATGAGCACCATCAAGAAAAGGAAGAAATCATTGTGATGAAACTTGTAAAATGTTTTTGCTACAAGCAATGAAAGATAGATGGCACATATCTATATTGCATCTCTTGTAAATGCAGCAGAAAGTTAAATGCTTTTTATTAACCCTTTGGTTGTTATCATGTTTCTGAGCACTCAGACGTGAATGTGGTGAGAGTATTTTTTAAAAGCAGGACTGATCTTTCAGAAAAAATGGAAGACATAACATAGTGGGAACATGGATATATTATTTGTCTTTCACTGTCCTCTAACCTTTGCATCTTTCCACCATACAGTACAGTGAAGTGATTGTCAATATTGTCAAAATTCCTCAAAAATGCATTCTGGGTTTGGAAAGTAGGCCTTATTAGTTTTGGGTGGATGTAGTATATTTCTTCAGAAATGGTAAAGACAAGCAACATACAGTTCATCCCCATCTGTGGACAAGTGGTCAGTCGTTGGGCCAGCGCTGCTGTAGAGGCAGAGGGGGAAGCACGGCTGTGATCTGTGGTTGTGGCACAGCTGCACTGTGTCCCATTTCAGAGTTTGCTCCAGCAGCAAACGGATTTCTTCCCCTGCTCTGCGTGGTGCCTGGTTAAGAGATCACCAGAGGAAGGGGAGCCTCCTCTTTTCTCTCTCTTCTCCTCTGCCGCGCCATCGTCGCCTTTTCTCTCCCAGACGGCTTCCTCTCCCGCGCCCAGACGTTCCTCTCCAGGCAGGCAGCCGGCACAGTGAGCGCGCCCGGGGGCGAGGGCGGCCGTGGAGGCGCGGGGAGCCCCTCGCGGGCGTCTGCTGGCAGCAGCCCTCGTGGTCCAGCCTCCTGCCACGCGACGGCGCGTGGAGGCGGGAGGGAGCGACACAAACGCACGTAAAGGTCTGGGCGGCTTTGTTTATCGCTCCGTTTATCAATAATTTGGTCAGGGAAGTCCTTTTGGGGTGTACTTGTGGGCTGCATGGTTCAAAAGATTTCAGTGTTGACAGGTGTATTGGAAGTCTTCTGTTTTCTTTCAGGGGGAATAAAAAAAGGGGGGGGAGGGATTTTCCTGCAGTTATCTAAGCTACTGGGTACTCCCAGAAAAAATGAACACAACCTCACGTGGAGTAAAACTATGATTTGCTGGTTTGTACGTTGTACATAAAATACATAACATTAAGGCAACTGCCCAATTTCAGAGCAGCAAGACAGAACCTAAACATCGCTCACTGCAGTTCCCACAGGCTCCCACACCTAGCACACAAAAATAAAAACATTTACTGAGCAGCTGCTTGCAGCTAGGCCTCCAAGGACAGTAAGCTCCAGAAACTTCTGGTCCCAAACACTGGAGTAGAGTCCATCAGCAAGAAAAACCCTATACCTGGAAAGAGTGGGGAATTTGAGGGGCTGCCCCTTGAATGACACACTGGATGTGGAGTTAACGCTCATCGGTTGCATTTCACCAACTTATTAACAGAAAATTATTAGCAGAGAAGATCCCGTAAGGCAAATTATAGCATAAACCACCTGGAAACATGATAAAAACCTGGACAAATGTCAGTGAGCTGCAAATCAATCCTTGCTGTTGGTCCCTTCCCCAACATGCACATGCACACATACGCACATCCGAGCACACCTGGGTTATATCCTGAATGACACAATGCTGTACTTTTCCTTCTTTAAGACGACAAGCAGTTCAAGTGACTTGCTGACTTCAGGCAGTTCCATGCAGTGAAATAATTACAAAGTGCTCCGCTTTGAAAAACAAAACAAAACTAATCTAGGAACCTTGGCTTATTTTTTTTTCTTTTTTCTTTCTTTTTTTTTTTTTCCTTCCATTATGGCTTCATAAAAGGTGCTTGAAAATAAATTCATTTCCCCTTGCAATGTTGAAGTTGCTACTTAATGCTACTGTCTCGCAATAATTTTACCTTAGGAAAAACAAAATGAAACAAAACAAAACAAAACAAAAAAACCTTTCTGCTGTAGTTCCAGAGGCTTTAACATGTTAATTTAATCTCCAAGGACAGAAAGAGTGATTGCTATTAAAAAAAAAAAAAGAAGTCTACTCCTATTTTAATTAAAAAGATGCTGTGTACTTCAAGAGTTCAAATTAAATATGAAATTAATTTCTCTGAAAAAAAAAACTTGTAAAAAATATATCTTTAATGTGAATACCTAAGAGAGAAGGAAAACAAATTTTTGTTCTTTCTAAAACTTCATTGAGGACTGAAAGGTGTCTCATTTCCTGTATCACTTACAGTTTTTTTTCAACATGTAGCTGAGAGATACTGTAACGCAAGTTCTACAATAAAGCTCTCTCTTAACTTTCTGCCACCACCAGCTGGGAATTTTTACTTCTTTTTTTCTACTTTAGCTCACAGAGGACACTAGAAACACTTGACTTTTTTTTTTTTTCCTTCCAAGGAGGTACTTTAGCAAAATATCTGGCATAGCATCTGAGGTTTTGGGACTCTCTTTGCTTATTCCTGAAGGCTAGCCTTCGTGAATGGCTGGGAATGGCTCGGCCAGGAGAGTAGCTGCAGAGAGTAGTGGCAGAGGCAGCCCCACCGGACTCTGAGAGATGCTCAGGTACGACAGCTCGTTTACCTCATCGATCAAACTCCCGAGCAGCGACTGCAGTTTGTTTTCCCCCATGAGCATCTTCTGTCATGCAGCAGCACTGTGCACTGCCGTGAGTAGTCAGCCAAGCCCGGACCCTGACCAGGTGCTGTCTGTGTCACTGCCGTCGTGCATCTGGAGCGTGTCGTCCCAGCTCGTGTCTTGCCTGCCTGCCTGCTTCACTGCACTTGCCAATAACCTGCATTACCCGGAGTGTTTGGCAGCTCTCACTACTCCACTTGACACTTGCAAATGCCTGAAAAGCATCTT
>VXAL01018759.1:187281-212809 GCA_013399475.1 Chauna torquata
CCAGTCCTGCACGTACTGCAGGTCCAGAGCGGCATGGGAAGTGTTACACTTCTTGCCGGGAACTTGAAAGCTACAGGCATTGGCATCCCCGCTTGTCAGTTGCAAGCCCTGATGCAAAACCTCGTGTGCTTTTATCAGTGCTTACCACGCTACTACTGGAAAGGCCAGCAGGATACATAATCCGTCAGCAAAGCACACTTCAGAGGTACTCTTATCCCCAGTTTTAAGCAGCAGAGAACTGAGTCATGGGAGAAGCCATTTCCCCAAACTCATACATCGAGCTGTGACAGAATCAGAATTAAACTGGTTTTCATCCTCTCAGGTGTTGCTACTGCCTCTTATCCATGTCTTTTCTTCTTTCTCCAATGCTGCGGATTTTCTTGGCTTTGTGTTTCTTGCTCTTGTGGTGTTCTTTCTCTCAAAGGTGCAAAACTGGTTTCTCCCTTACTTGTTGCCTTATCTTCCACCTTGGACTCATTGACTCATTTCAGAGCTCTGCATGGTCAAAAATAATTATTATTGTACAACTCCCTGTGTATTTGGGTCTTAAATTGTGACTAAATTGTAGACACATACTAGTAATGTCATCTAAACTGATAGAGAAAACCAAAATACTTGACAAACTTAAGTATTACAGTTAACTTTTAAATGAATATCCATTTTATCCTATCCAGCCTGTCAAAGACACTAGGGAGTCTTGTTAAATAATATTTTCCTGCACTTTCTTTTCCTAGCTGGAGCAACTCTTGGTCAAACACTTCAGGCCTGCTATGCGGATTATTTTTTATTATTATTGTAAAGACCAAAAGGCAAAAAACAAAAAAACAAAAAAAAAAAAAACAAAAAAAAACCACCAGTGATATCACTTAAGGATAGACTGGGTCTCTTGACCAGGTATTGAAAATGTTTTAAGACAAAAAAACTAGCTTTTACACTTCTTGCAAAGGACACCCCAGCTCCTTTAATGCTTTGTCAGGTAATGCCAGTCCTGGTTAGTACAGAATAAACCTGCAATCCCCATAACGTATTACCTAAGGACTCTAAACTTCAAAACACTGCAATTGTCAAAATTTTGAGAGTGAATGTAATGTGTTTTGTTTTCAAAACTTACATGCGATGTCAGCCTCAGTGTGGCTTGTCCCACTAATATGCTAGTCTGAAATCACATCTTGCTCTAAGCAACTCCGGTGGGCATGCCAGTAAGTGCCAAAACTGTACCTTATGGTGCTGTTGATACACATTTAGATCAAATGCAGGAACTCTGTGATCTACAAAACACTAAGCCTATAGTTTCTTAAATGTCCAGCAAAAAAAAAAAAAAAACCAACAACCTTGGATCAATGAAAGGTGTTGCCATGTTTCAGGATACCAAACCAGGGACTTAAAGCACAACTTACTGGCTACTGCTTTGGAATAAGTAGCTAGACTTGACTATATTATAGTCAAGTCTGTATAACTTCATATAATCTCTGATAGCTTTAAGTGGCAATTTTCACCTGAGCTGTTGGGGAGCTTACTAGAAAAATCTTTGGGATGAGATAAGGTGTGTGGAAGCGTTACACATCTGTGAGTTTGTTCCTAATGCTTCTTAAAAGAAGCTGTATTTTAGCCTAAGAATAACATACCAGCTCCAGGAAGAAGGGCTTGCTTTATCAAAAGTGAGAACCAACAAATCTGTCTTGCACTTTGTTTTTTAGGGAGTGTTTGAGACCTTGATGAGGGTATGGATCTGCTCTTCTATGCCCTCTAATATGTGTTCCTTGAGCAGCCTGTGGCATAAGGCATCTGCCACAGTAACAGGACCCCTTTTCTGCGTGTTCACACTGGTGATGGTGTGGCTGCCTACCAAGGAAACCTGCAGGGTTTCTGAATTATCATTTCTTTTGTGTGGGGGATGGAAACAGAAGCTGGTCATGTAACAAGCATGACTGAACCCTTTCTTGCAAGGGACAATCCTGCTGTTTCCACCCAACCTCTTCACTCCCACCCTAGCCCAAAACGAAGCCTTTACCAAAGTGGCCCAAAGCTAGCCTTTGGTGTACAAAGGTTGTTTTTCTTTGTTACGTGCAACTAATATTGTGGGAGAGGCTTTTCTTCTTGTTTGTTTACAGGCACACTTACTGCGTAGGTTTAAATCCTGGCATACACAGGCTGTTTTCCACAGCAAAGCTTCAGTAATCTCCTCATATATAGGAATTTTTTTTTCCCCAGCAATCCAGTCAGTATCAAAACTTTCATGAAGTTCATTGATTGCAATGAAACTGCACCCTCGCAGCTGTGATGTTGACAGTCATTACAGGCTGCCCCGGAGTGACGTTTAGAATAGAAATCCTTGTGTACAGCCTCCTTGTGCAGTGATCTCCAGCACACCACCTGCCTGTTCTGACTAATGATGGAACAGCTTTTATTTGAGGATAAGTTGACAAAAGCAATTTTTAAGAGGCAAGAAAATGAGCAATTGAGTTATTTGATTTAGCAGGTTCCTAAATTGATATGGCAAACCCTAGGCTACAAATAGAACCTGAAATCCTAATTCAACACTAGAGACACGTGTCATTGGGTGATGTAAAGGTAGCAAAGAAGCTGTTTTACTATTCGTGTACAATCTAGGATCAATGGAAAGGAAAGGTAGAGGACATCCATCAGAGTCAGAGAAACCAGTAATACTTTATGAGGAGGAAGAAAAATCATGCAGGAATGATCTCCGTAAACACCCTGTTCAGTACAGCTGCCATGAATCTGGATCAAATAATGGTATAAATAGACAGGGCTAAAGAACGTCCATATTTGCTAAGCTGGCTGATCTTGCCCTCAGACAAATGGGTGCTTATATATCTCGTGTACCACCCAAATGTGCAGCTACAACTTTTGAAAGTATATTGACCTCTAATGCAGGAAAATCATGCTGCTTTTTCTTGATGCTTTTCTCCTGCTGTAACACTAGCAGCATTGATGTGGGTACGGCAAAGGACAGCTCTGATGTGGGGCAGCAAAGATGCACATAAATAGCCAGTGCCATGTGTCCTTGCAAGGTACAGCTCTACTTCAAAATGGTACTGTGGACTTCGCAAAGGTCACATCACAGTACTAAGCATAAAAAATATTTAATATTTGGTAAAGTTAAGAAGTCGTGGTTCTGGACATGGTTTAAGGCATGCTGTGCTTCCACACAAGCACTCCACCTCTTCCAGCCTTGGTCCTTACCCTGGCTCCTCTCATTTTAGCACCGTGCCACACCCAAAACAAGAACTTTTCTCAGTTGTGCTAGTGAGGCACTATGCTATTCGGACTTCCGTCTTATTTTGCACCTCAGAATCTTGTGCCTAAACCCTCCAAGGGTTTGTTCAGTGAGTTGAAGACCTAAAATTTAAGCTGGCTATAAACATATTTGGAATGCCTCTTTTCACACAGGAAACAACCATCACAGAAATTTGTTTTTAATCAGAACTTGTGCTGCAGTTGGAAGGACATGTGCTGCTTGATTTGCTTTGTAAGGCAAGCAATGGGTTTGCTCAGGGTGCTCCAGTATATTTCCGGGGAGGAACTGCTGCATTTGTCTGCAGTGTTCAGCAGCTGTGCCCAGACTAAGTGCTGCTTTAGCTTTCAGGGAGGGATGAACATTGGTTTTGGAACACTGTGTCGATAACAAGGGATTATACTCTGGTTGTTTTGCTTCGTTTTATTCTGTTTTCAAGCAGGCAGCATTTTACTTAAGAAATGCTTCTTTTCTCTACCCACCTGCTCTGTCCCTGCCAGGATGTGCAAACGTGGAAATGCAAGGCCAGAAACAAGAACATGGATGATAACAGACAAGTAGCTTTGTCAACCAGAATGCAAATAACTTGCTGAGCAAAATTGTTTCATTTCTAATTTGGTAAAGTGAGGAGGAGAGAATGGAAATGCTCAAGGCAGCCAGAGTTATCATCTCCTGAGGATGCTGCAGGAGCAGGAAGAAGTGATGTATGCTCTGAAAAACACGTAGTGGGATATGGAGAAAAGTTGGGATGATCTAACAATAGCAAGGGATGTTTTTCCCTGGGCCAAGTATGGGTGAAAAAAAAAAAAAAAAGACTGATTTATTTGTTCCTCACATAAAATAGACCTTTTATAGATCAATTAGATTGTATTTACTGTAACATCAGTTTCAAGCCTTTGTTTTCTGAAGTACTTTGCCATGTTCTTACATGGATTATCCCAAAGAACTAAGCCAGATTTTACAGAGTTTATTTCAACCCAGTTGTATTATGCATTTGAGGACTTTTATATCTGTGGCTGTCCTTATTTATTTTCAAGTGTGGAATACTGTTTTCTTCCTATTTATGTACTTACCTCCAGTGTCCCATTGCTCTGGACATTGTATGTACGTGTGTAGACATAACCTTCTCAGTGAGGACATAGGCAGTGGTGGAGCAAAAGAAGCTGGTGAGGGTCCCAGGCAGAACACTGAGACGGGAGAAAATGTAAAAATAGTGTAGCACCATGCAAATTTAATATTATTTTCTGTAACAAGGGCAAAACTACCATTCATCTGTAAATGCATCGCTGCTCTTTAGCAGTGGTGGAGGACATCTGAGAGCGCTCTTATGTTATATCTAAAAATGAACTAGGCTTCAGCTGATGAAGTGTGTCCTGATTTATTTATTTTTTCCTTTGGAATTTCAGCTACTGCTCTGCAGGAATTTTTGGTATTTTTTCTGGGTTAATCAAATCTTTCTCAAAGACCTGTTGGGCTGAAACATCGTGTGCTCTCTCGCTGCCTCAGAACATCTCACAGTCTTTGCTGGAAACCTCCTTTAACAAAGCAACTTTCACTGTTCCTGCAGGAGTCTATGGGCCCCTGTGTCTTGAACTGAACACCTTCCTTGTAACTTTGTCTTTCAATGAGGATGTTCACTTCAGCAGTGACTAATCATATATTGCATATTTCCCTGGCAAATATGCAAGCATATGTCCTGTTACAGTTAGGGCATCTGTAAACTTAATGCTTTCCACCTTGGTACCTGGAGTTTTCTGTCTTTGGAGAGCTCAGCATCTTGATCGTATTGAAACAAATGTATCACTGTGTACACACATGCTCCTATCTAAACTCCAATGGTAGTTTTCATTCTGTTGATATAATTTCTAGCACGCTCTTCAAGACAAAGATGACAATCATAGGAAGCTCTGTCATATTTCTTTTCCTTTCCTTCTTTTCCTCTCCCTTTCACATGTGTCTGCATGTTGCTCATTTACACGGCTGCCCCTTATGCAAACCCAGCTAGTAATTTCATCTCAGTAGCCTTGTGCCTGGCACATAACTTCTTTTGGGTTGGCAGAGAGAAAAGACCCCATGAAGGATGGTGAGCACTGTGCTATTGCAGCTGGACTGCAGGGCTTACCTGTGTCAATCAGCTAAAATGATGCCAGCTCATTTACACCTGCATAACACGTACCACAGGGCAGTTTTTCTCCCTCTTTTCTCCAAATGAATTTTGTTGGTGATTTCCCTCTCCTTTTCTTCCCTCTGCCTCTTTGAACTTCAATTTTTCTTCTGCTCCCCTTTTTCACCTGCCCTGTCTCTTGCCTCCACCTTGCTTTCTCCATGACTAGACATAATCTCTAGAGCTATGTTCCTTTTTCTTCCCTGAGAAAGCAGACAAGAGGACTTGGTATTGCAGAAAGTGGGTCATACATGGGTTTGCATCTGCTATCTGGTTCTGCCCATACAATCTTCTCCACTTCCCAACATTTCTTCTCTTTTTCAGGGAGAGAATCCAGAGCAGCAGTTGCTCATGTGGCTTCCAAATTGCATGGGAACTGTGCCCAGAACAAGACCATATGAGCAGGAGTGTGGCTTAAACTGGAGAGCTGAGTGACAAATCTCTTAGGGTAGGCTTTTATTTGGTCTCTGCTTTCTTCTTCCTCCCAATAGAAATACTAGCCCTTGTAACCCCAAATAGAAAAAAAAGCAATTAAGAAGTGTGAATCTAATTATTGTCTTAAATTAGTGTGAGTTGCTACAGGGGACAAAACTAACCTGGCAGAAATTGGGATTAGATGATTAACGTAGTACAAAATCATTGTTGCTTTGTGTTTTGGAGAAGCTGACAGTATGCCTTTCTAGAGCACATGTTTTTGCAATTTTGCATATTGACATTTCAGATAAATCAGCACTGTCTTATGATTGTTTGCACCTTCAAAGGTGGCATTATGTGCCAGCACACCTGAATACTTTTTCTGTGTTCTAAATTGCTTGTCAGTTATGGCCATAAATACGGACTGAGCAGAAACTGGGTGAACAGAATCATATAATACATTACAGGCAATTTGTATTTTACAATGCAAGATACATGAATTTCTCACATTCTTTTCCCTGTCTTTCCTGCTTATTTTGGCTGTTATGTTTCCTCTTATATGCTACAGCAAAAGTCCAACAAAAACTAGTGCTCCACATTTGTCAGCCAGTCTTTGGCAGTTTAGTGGTCTGTAGATGCTGCTATTACATGCAGTGTTTCAGAAGGACCTTTAGGGGTAGCTAGGAAAGGCAATTTTGCAGTGCACTGGGAATCAGAGGAGGTTTCATTTGTCTCAGCACTTTTGAAGTGCTACATACATTTATAGCATACCTTCTTGAGGCTTTTGCATATTTCATAGTCTTGTCTTTCAAAAAGTAGATGTTCTTTCAAAGTCTGGGTGGTAGGTGTTACCAAGTATGCATATTGCAGTAATGCAGCACCCTAAAATACCATTCTGTCTTGCTGTAAGTTGCATGTAATGAGGAGAGGCTGATGGGCCTATGTTTTTGTTTGCTTAGTTGGTTTGGTTTGGTTGCTGTTCTTGCTTAGTGGTTTTATGACTATACACTTGGGCAAAATACTGCATAATTGGAACAGCAGTGTCCTGGCATTGGTCTAAAAGATAAACGGCAGTGAAGGATTGGCCCTGCTTTATATAACACTTTCATGTCAAGAGGTGCAAACAGGAGGGGGAAGACCAGCTGGTAAGGAAGAAACATGGCAGATGAGAGGGTCACCTCTCCTCTGTAGTACAAAACATTGCTCTGATTTTCTCACTGGGCAAAAATCAGTCTTAGGAAGTAATAGAGTGCTTTCCCTGAACTTTCTGGAATTCTGTTTCAATGGACCTGAAAAGCAAACTTTTTACGTGTAGAGCATGTTTTAATCTGTGGTTGCACGAAGTGTCTGCAGTCATAAAAAATAAATCCATTTTCAAAAAATAGATGCAGTTTAAAAGGAAAAAGGCCAGTTGTTGAAATGCAAAACAGTCAAACAAGATTGCTGACCCGCTGCTTTCACCTGCTTGTTCTTCTGCATTTGGGTAACCTGTAGAAAGGGGAGTGGCTGGACAGCAGTTCAGTTGGCTTGCAGGAGCAGACACTTCAGTCTGACTGTGAAGGACAGCAGGGGAGGACTAGCCCTCCATCCTGTCTACCACTGTAGTGCGGATGCTACAGACCTAGCATCACTTACAGGGAGCAGATGTTCAAGATCTCAGAAGCCATTTATTCCTAAAGTGTGCACAAAATGTGTATTGTAGAAATGTATTACCTATGTGGGAGCTTTAACTACTGTTCTCTGATATTCTTGATTGACTATTTAATGATGCTGGATCATACCCTGATGAAGGAAACTGGATGGGGTTGGAGCAGAGGACCCTTTCCAGCTGAAAAACAATGTTAGCACAAAAATAAATGAGGATAAATTGGGGAATGGCTGGGAAGCATCTCCTAATCAGGGCAGACAGTTCAGGAACAAATTTGGAAGATTAATAGTGAGGTGTTTAAATGCAATTATTTTTTAAAACAGATCTTGATCAATTTATGAACCAAAATAATGATTTGTGTGGGGGGGAGCCAAAAGACAGAGTCAGGAGGGCCCTTTGATTTTTATTCTTTGTGCTTTCAGTGCAAAGTTTTTAAGACTGATGTGTCCTTTTAAAATTTCCAAACTGCACACAACAATACTTTGTTTGAGGGAATTGTTGCAGTGTGGTTTTGGATTTGATTATAGTGCAGGTGTAAGTTTTATGATGGTGTTGATGGATGTATCTTAATTGCACAGGATTTGAAACCATAAACATAAGGACATGACAATTTTTGTAATGAATATACTGAACACTGTAAACTGTTTTTTAAAAAACTACTCCAAAAGAATTTTAATACCTTGTCCACGGTAGCAGTGGCATAAAAGAGAGATGAAAGAGAAACATGTGTACTTTGTTTTAGGTGTTGTTTTGTGTTTAAATACTGTTTTCTCAGTAGACCCTCTCTAGTCTTGGAAGTGTAAATTTGCTCTTTCAGTTTGGTTGTGCAGGATCTGAGAGCTTATGGACAGTGTTGAAGCAAGGCACAGCTGTAGAATTTAGCACTTGCTGATGGTATCCACATCCATTTTAAAAAATTGGATTTAATTTAAAGACTTTTTAAAAGCACCTGAGGGGAGTGGTGTAAGTCATTTCAGTGCTTATGTTGCCTTCAGGCTGGATTTTCAAGCTTGGCAAATACATTACTGGTTCTTCTTCTCTCCTATGCATACTGGCACAACAACAGCGATTTCTTGTGTGGTGGATGTGCTGGGGTGACTGCGAGAGGGAACGGGGCTGTGACATGGGAGGATGCCCCAGGGGGTTGTGTGCTGACCGTCCTGCTCAGCATGCAGTGAGAAGGGAAATGGCTTGACAAGCAGCCCAGTGCTTTCCAGCATCAGCAGGGACAGGGAAAGGGACCTGGAGACCCAGGACCACTAGGTTACAGTAAAGTACCAGATATACAGTGTCTGCCCCGCAGCCGTCCTTTGGGAGGGCATCCTGTGTTTCCATGACCATCTGATTTCAGGCTTGTATGGTGCTGGCCTAAACGTGATGGTGGAGATACCATGATTTAAGCAAAATTAGGGAGGTGGCCTTGTACACAAGGTGTTTGTAACTGACATGTGCCTATCCTGCTGCAGGCACTGCCAGTATCTCCACGTGCCTCCCTGTCTGGCCTTGGGGGCAAGGTGCCATGGCGCTGCCCTTCCTCAGGAGAGAGCATGGTGCAGCCTAGCCCTCAGCAAAAGGCCCTGTTGGAGTACAATGCCTTATGCTGGGTAAACTGGGCCGAAATCCAGGCACACCAGGTCCCTCACGAACTGACTCATAATAAGGTTTCTACAGGGGAGTGAATGTTTTGTCTAGAATAGAAGCAAGTAAGTACATGGGGAGTGATGGAAAACAGTAATGTGAGTGGGGGCCTCTAGCAGCATAGGCGGCGCGGCTCCTTCGGGAGGGCACTGCCTGCACATTTATTTGTTCACAGCTAGGCGTATCCCACACAGTAAATCTGCTCTAGATGTGGTTCTAACAGCTTGCCTGACAAAGGCCAGGTCGCTGTTTTTTGTTGTGTTCGTAGTGGATGCAAGCCAGCTCTGCCTGTTTCAAAGCAGGTTTGCAGTGCACGTGGGCCCTAAATGATGCTTCTGACACGCCTGCCTCTGTGGTTCCAGCAGCAGAGACACGCCAGCTGGGGAGCAGCCTCATTAGTACTCCCTGCTAATGGCACGGCTTTCACCTGGATAAGTTTGGTGAGCACACCCTGAAACCTCCTTTGTGCCTGCATGCCTCTCTGTTTGTAAGTGGTGTAAAAATGACCCTGTCCTAAATTCAAAACCCACTGAACTGTAATGGCATTTTTGTAGCAGAGCTCTATCTTTAGCTTGCAGTGTTGGAGAATGAACCTTGTTTCAGGGTGGGAACTAGTCCATACGGATTTAATGGTGACACAAAAGCAATAAAAGCACCTTCCCTCCCCCCGCGATCCTTTACTACATCTCTGAACCTGAGCTGACTAAGAAATTCAAATGAAGTGCATTCCTCAGATGAAACTTTGATCTTTATGAACAAGAAATTCTAAAAAGAAAAGACACAGAGGACACTTTCTGTAAAACTCTGTACTTACAAATCTGACAAATGGGTAAAGAGTGTGAGACAAAAAGTGATGAACAAAGTGAGGCCTTCTGGAGAGCAGGCAACGGTCTCATTTCTCTGAGCTGGCATGGTCTTACCTTCAGGTGTGCTGCGTGTGAGCTGGCTGCCCACTAAGCCACCTGCCCTGCATGCTGCCTCCTCCCTCCAAGGGCCCTCTGCACACCCCCTGGACAAGGTTTTCGCTAGCAGGAGGCTGAGCCATCCTGCCTGGTGCAAACCAAGGTAAAGATGCACAGAATCACAGAATGGTTGAAGATGGAAGGGACCTCTGGAGGTCATCTGGTCCAACCCCCCCTGCTCAAGCAGGACCAACTAGAGCAGGTTGCCCAGGACCTCTCCAAGCAGTTTGTGAAGATCTCCAAGGAGGGAGGCTCTACAACTTCTCTGGGCAATGTGTGCCAGTGCCCAGGCACCCGCACAGCACAGAAGGGCTTACTGGTGTTCAGAGGGAACCTCGTGTGTTCCAGTTTGTGCCCATTTCCTCTTGTCCTGGCACTGGGCACCACTGAAAAGAGCCTGGCTCCATTCTCTTTGCACCCTCCCTTCAAGTATTTATATATATTGACAAAATCTCCCCTAAGCCTTTTCTTCAGTCCCAGCTCTCTCAGCCTTTCCTCATAGCACAGGTGCTCCAGTCCTCTTGATCACCTTTGTGGCCCTCCATTGGACACTGTCTTGTCATGGGGAGCCCAGAACTGGACACAGCACTTCAGGTGTGGCCTCACTCGCCAGTGCTGAGGAGAGGGGAGGGATCACGTCCCTCCACCTGCTGGCTACACCTTGCCAGGATACCGCCAGCCTTCTTTGCCACAAAGGCATGTTGCTGGCTTGTGTTCAACTTGGGTGCCCACCAGGACCCTCAGGGCCTTTTCTGCTAAACTGCTGTCCAGTTGACCGTTCCCAAGCAGGTACTGGGCTGTTCCTCCCCAGGTGCAAGATGCTGCACTTCCCTTTTTTTGAACTTCATGAGGTTCCTGTCAGCCCATTTCTCCAGCCTGCTGAGGTCCCTCTGGATGGCAGCATGACCTTCTGGTGTATCAGGCACTCCTCCCGGTTTTGGGTCATTGGCAAATTGGTGGTTGTGACTGTGACTTTGGTTGCCTGGATTTGGTGTGTGCTGTTGGTCCAGTTTCATTCAACTTTTGTTGGATAATATTAGGAACAGGACTGTTCATTCCTAGCTTAATTAAGGCAGGAAGTATGAATTTACAAGAAAGATAATCCTTTCTTTTTTTTTTCTTTTCTTTCCTTTCCTTTCTTTTTTTGTTTTGTTTTGTTTTGTTTTGTTTTTCAGGAAAAAACCTTTTGCTTTTCACATTTTTCACATTTTATCCCATGCACTTTCAGCATCACAAAAGCACAGTCCAATCATCTGAGTTTGATTTAAAATGTTAGATTTTGGACAGGAGGGTATTAGGTATTAGGTATTAGAGAAGCTCTTTCTCCTTTTATTCACCTCTATTAATAATTTGCTGTATGCCTTTTTTTAAAACTGGATATGGAGCAAGTTGACAGCAGTGCTCTGTGTGAGTGGGATTTCTCTCAAACAGAAATAATAAGCTGTCACTGAGCTCAAGCACTGTAGCAGAGACTGAAAGAGGAGCCTCAGGAAAAAAATGCATATAAAATAAACAAACATGGAGACTGAAGCAAAATCTCTTTCTGAGAGAAGCAGAGCCTACATTTTGGGAAAGAAGAATAGACAGTGTGTTACATTTGAAGATTTGAATCATATTTCCAGCTGAGCATTCATGTACATTTTGTAGCGCTAGGACAAACAACGAGGCAATTGAGATGGTGAGGATTTATGGAAGAGTGAGTGGGACACCAAGTGCATACACATTTCCAGACTTGTTCTCTATCAAAAAACAAACAAACAAAAACCACTAACTTACAGAACTTGTTGAACTTTTAAAGCAGGGGAATAAGGGTCAAGAAAGAGGGGCTACTTCCCTTGCATTGCCACTTTTCCTGAGTGACTGTAGGCCAGCCAGCTAACTACCAAGACTGTGTGGTTTGCTAAATACTTCTCATCTCTGAATTGAAAACAAAACAAAACAAAACAAAACAAAAACCTCCACTATATAGTTACTTTCAGGGGTGCGGGTTAGCCTGTGGAGGGCAGTGCTGGGACAAGGCATGTCCTCGCTGGGTGTTTTTGGTCTGGCAGGACTTCAGGAGAGGATGACAACAACATATCTGGAAAGGAGAAGATGCACAAAACAAGCGCTGGGGGATGTTCAGGCATAAGGCTGTTTCTCTGCTGGCATCCCAGGCACTGCCTGCCCCTGCTGTTGAGGTTGCCTTGGTCTCTTCTTGCAGGCTTTCACAAAGGCTGAGCTTCAGGGGGCTGTGCTCTGGTTCTGATGACACCCCTCCATTTTCCCCTGTGAAACTTAATTGGCAGTCTTTTCAGCTGCAGTAGTCACCCAGCTCACAGAAGCAATGAAAAGCCTTGGATATATTGCCTACCTTGTAATCAATAACCAGATAATTCAACCTGCATAGAGTTGGGTGAGAGGGGGGGTAAAGAAAGAGTTATAGGAAAGGTAATGGCTGTAACACTCCCGGCCTCTGCGTCCCTCCTGGCTCTGCTTGCCTACAGCATGCCCACAGAAGAAAAATGCCTGATTGAATAATGTTTGGACAGAAACCAACTGTAAATCCCTCGGGCAGCACAGTTAGGATGCAGTTTGTCAAGTGCGCCTCTTGTGATTGTAGTTCTAACAAGAACTCTGCTGACTTGTTTTTTGTCTACAAAAAACTACATTGTCTTGTATTCGCACTCTACTTGAAGACTGTAAGGATTGCATTGAATTGTGCAATAATCTTTCCTAATGCATAATTAATACATGCTTGACAGTTGGTCCTTTTTCTTACAAATAAAAATGATAATAATAATAATTGCTGTTTTATTTCCTCTCACAACCATGTACATTGGTGACTGCTTTCCTAGGAAAAAAAGAGTGTGTGCATGCTATCCAACAAAAAGTTCTGTCATATGAAATAGGTAATTGCTCTTTACAACTGGTTAAACGTCTCGCTGATTAGGGAAGAAAAGATTTGATTGTGGATACAGGGAGGCTTCAGAGGAGAAGACCTAAGTATTAACAAAAGCATCAGCCTTTGATATTTGTGTCGAAGAAGTGGGCTGTGGGTCATTGTTGCAATGCTCTGTTTTATCAGGTTGCTGGAATGTATTCCCCTAGCTTTTACAATGAACATCTGTTACAGAGCCATCTAAATCTTTTGGTAAACATAATGTGACATCACAGGCAGCCAAATTCAGCTGACCTCATGCATGCACAGGTACGGTAGTCACAAGAGGAGGTTTTATTGGGTGCTTAAATATGAACTTCTTGATGTACTTGGTGTAAAATGTGTCCACTGCATTGGAGAGCAAGACAGCACACACATGTGCCTTCCTCCACTCTGTCTTGCTGTCCCTGCATCAGAGGTGAGCTGTGCAGGCAGACACGGGTTTGATGCGCTCATCAGGCATCCCAAGGCTCACAGTCCTGCACTGCAGACTGCTTACCCTACTGGCCCTTTTGCTTTAAAGCTGTATTTGTGCACAAGCTGCCTGTCCATAGACTGTTTGATTCTTTCATTTAAAAAAAAAAAAAAAGTGTATTTTAAAACTATCCAAACTTTTGAAAGTAGTTGGCTATTTTGTCCTGCTCAGAATTCACATGGATTGCCAAATAAACAACCATAGGCATATAATGGGTCCTTCTTCAAGTAAAATCAGAAAACATCTCAAATGTCTGAAAGTTCTACAAACTCTTCTGTTCATGACACCAACTCCTGTCAGAGAGAATGATGAAAAAAACGGTATTTTCACATTTTATTGAGAAGGTGAAACTGGTGTTACTTTTCAGGTCTTGCATAATGCCTCCTACTCGCCTGCACTGTTATGCTCGCTAAATAAGTACCAAGGACTAGCGCTGGCCATTCAGCCTCCTTGTTAAAGAGAGGAATAAAAACCGTGCAGGAACCACTTTTGATGAGAAGGACTAGCCAACCAGCTGGAAAAGTGTCCCTGGCTATCCCTGGCCACTGAATAATCCTGTTATTTCTTTTCAGGCCTTGGTCTCCTCTCTCCAGCTTGGCAAAGTCCTGGTTTGCTAGTGAGCCGTGCCCTTGGTGATGCTGCCACAGCCGAGCCCCTGTGACGTGACCTGATCTGAACGGCACAGCACGTCGGCCTCCTGTAATTTTTCCACTTGACATGCTGCAGTGTATTGTCTGTTCTCAGAAACACAGCGAAAGAATAAGACTTGGAAATGTGTTTTCTGAAATACAAATTGGTCTCCCTTGGGAAAACAACCTTGCTTTCAAAAGGGAGGATGCAAATAACTGTCTGCTTGCTGCATATGGAGTGTCACTGCCACGTAAGTGCCATAATGCTCTTCTCAATCCTAGATTATGGAGCATTTCTCTAGGGGCTCAGCAGAAAATACAGCAAGAACAGACTCATTCCTAATGAGATTGTGATATTATTTTTGAGGGAAAGAAAGCTTCCCTCATGTAGAAAAATCTTTAAGCTTTAGCAACAGTGAGGTTCTTTCAACAGTTCCCTGTTAAAATATATTTTAAGACCAATTATTAGTAGGCATGGAATAAGCTTGTTTAAAAAGTTAGAAATAAAGTACTTCATGATGTTTTTCTGCTGTCTCAATGTTAAAAAAAATTGTTAAGTAAACAGAAAACAAACATGGCTGAATAATCAAAAAGCAGGATGCAGAAGCAAAGGGGATGTTCACCGCGACAAGCACCTCTCTGCTGCAGTCAGTACAAAGCAGACAAGATACAAACATTACCTTGAATGTGCAGAACTTACCTCTGGTGTTTTCTGAGAGTATTAACTGCTAAACACTGTACTTGGCTCCTGCGTTTCTTGGCTTCATACCTAGGGCAACAAGAGGGGGAGAAGTGGTGCTCAGAGCTAAAAAGTGGGCATTTTTATCCATGTTTGGCCACGTCATCTGGGATGGCTGCCAGCTGGAAGTCAGCGCAGCAGTGATAGTCATCACCAGTTTGGGATCCACCACTAGAGCAGCTGCCATGTTTGCTAGAGGTTGCAGCTGTAGGTGTGTCGCTAGCATAAGGCTCTGTTTCCCCACAGGGTCCTTCCAGATTTTGGGAATAACCTGGATCCTTAACTACACCACTGGTTAGCTGCTCAAGTGCTGGTGAAACCTGAAAGAGGCAATGTTGCTCCACACAGTGTTGCCATATATGACCTCGGTGCTGGAAACAGAACCAAGTGCCAAGACCCCTGCGTGGCTTTCCTCCGTTTACACACGGGTGTGGCAGTCCTGGTGTCTTCATTGACTTTGTCTCTTCTCACTTACTGAAAAGAGAGAAGCCACAAAAGTAATTGCGATACAATAGGACTGCTGGGTGCAGCATTTAATTTTGCATCTCGCTAAGATCAGGTGCCTGAAGTGCCAAAAAAGGCGGTTGTGAGTTAAATCCCGTGCAGAGAGGACTATCAGTGTTTTGCTGAACTCATTAAAAAGAGAATGAACACAGCAGGCCTGCAGCAAAGTTGCGAGGCTCGGGGCTGTGCACTGAATTCATGCAGCACACATGGAGCCCGAGGCCTAGCGGTATTTCTGTACTCTCCCATAGGTGCACTTTTTCTCCCTGTTTAAGCTGCTGCCGAACCACACAGCCCACACAGCCTCTGTGACTATTCCACAACTCTCTCATAAATGAAGCCAACACTGTCACAAAAAAAAAAAAACAAAACAAAACCACACATGACAGTTCTGAGCAAAGATGCCACCCTCATTCCCTTCCTGCTGTCTTCCAAGTGTGTCTGGTAACATGAAATCCAAATGTAAATACCAATGAATCTGTTGAGAGGCACCCAGGAACCTCAGCAAAGGCTTCATGGTGCTTTGTGGGTGAAGGACAACACTTCCTAGAGGAAGGAGGAGGTGGGCTGCCGAAGCGACGTTTCTTCAGTGACTGTGCCATCAGAAGAAATTGTATGTCTGAGCCTCTGCAGAGGGGGTGGGTACTCTGCCTCTTGGTTTCCATGTTTTCTTCCGTCCCTTCCTGCTTGCTTTTTTTTGTGTTTGTGAGGAACCATAAGATATGTAGGTATGACATGTCTGCCCATTTGAAGCATTACAGTAGCATATCTGACCTCAAAAGACCTGTCACGGTGCAGCTTTTGCTGGAGGCTATGTAATGGATGGGTTATTCTCAATGGGAATATGAATGTCACAAATCATTTCCACACAAAGACCTCAGAAATCGCATTATAGGAAGAAAGGCCAGTGGAAAGTCAACAAAATGCCCTTGGGCCTGAGCAAACTTTTGTCCTGGATCACAGAAATCACGAAGTTTGAGAGAAATAGATGTGGCATGGGAATTTGTTTTTCTGCTCCTGTAATGAAATACTTTCATTCAATATAAAAATAAATACTTGTCACTTTGCTGAGAATATCCATTTGTTGGGTCCGTAAAGGACAAAAGTCCAGCCTCTGACTTACTCGTGGTTGTCACCGCTGAAGTCTCCACAGGACCCGGGCAGACCGAAATTCACGCGCTGCTTCTGACTCTGGCACCTGGCTGTGGCTGACATCTGAGAGCTGCCTCCCAGACCTGCGGCCCCCGCGGGTGCTCAGGGCACGGCTACTGCGCTGCCCCGAAGCCACCTGTAGCAGTGGGGGGCACTGAGCAACAGTCAGGCATTAGTTCGTCCTTTCAGCACGTGAAAGAAATGAGACTTCTCTAAACAGTTTCTAAGAGAAATGCCAATCTTCTCCTTAATGCATGGTATGTGCGATTCATTATTCATTTTGGTGAATCGCAGAGTGCACCTTGCTGTGCAGGCCAGCTGCTCATTTATAAAATTGATTACGCATTCTCTAAAGCCATCTCTAGGGAGCAGCTAAATTGCGTACATCACTGCCAAAGACTTTGATATCCCTATGGCTGAAGAATATTAATGATAACCAAGCGTAAAAGAAAGACAGACTAAGTTCTGATTTTTGATGTTTGTCAGATTTTCCTTGCCTGAGAAAGTTTCAGGGAAATGTATTTCCAGCACATAAGCTGTCGTTAACCTCTCAGCAAGAGCTCCCCAAGACGTCTTGGAGGGTCGTGGCTACCATTACTGTGAAAGAAGGTAGTTAATTATGCTGCTTTATTTATTTATTTATTTATTTTTCCCGTGACAATCAGGTGCTAGGTTCCATTAACAAAACACTGGCTGTTCAGTTCTGTTGCTTCAGCCTGACTTCACCACCAACATCGTCAAGTGCAAGAGGAGATGGAGAGGAACGAATATTCACCTTGCTCAGCATAAGGCACCTCCTTTAAGGTGTGGAGACCCTGGGGATCTGGGGCTGCCAGAGGCAGGACTCATGATGGCAGGAGTGCCTGACCCCAAGCTGCAGCAAGAGCCTCCAGATTGCCCGTTTTGGGTGCTGGCAGCAAAAACCGGGCACATCCTTGCCACCCGGCTGTGACTGCAGCTTCTGAGCTTTTGAGCAGGGTGCACACATCGCCCTTCTCCAGTGAAAAGAGGTGGGAGGAAGAGGGGAGAGGTAGGAGAAGGACATCTGCCCACCCATCAGGGCTGGGAGCAACTCCACCACTGACCAGGCTCCCAGCTCTCCTTCAAGCTGTTAGGATTAAGTATTGAAACTGGGCTTTAAGAGCTGGATGGTGTGTTTGCAGCTGACCATCAGGGCTTTTAATGGCTTGTGATTTAGTGGTAATAACACCCTGTGAAAGGCAATATCCAGTAGTCTGTGTTTTCTCTGTAATGTCAAATAGCTGGTTGCAAAACTGACTGAATTTTGTGTTCTCTAAAATTGTATGGTACAATTTTTTTTTTCTGAAACTTGTCCTTAATGAACTTATTCTCCATCCTTCCCCCTCCAAAAGCTCCTGTAAACCAGCATAGATGAACATTAGACTGCAAAGCAGATACTACTGACAAATGGATTATGGATTTTACCATCTCCTAGTTTTAAATTCACTTAAATCTTATATTTCATGGTAATCATGTAATTAGAGGAGTTCTAGCAACAGACCTAATTATCCCTGAATGATGGATTGTGGTAAATGTTGTTTATGTTTTCTGAGGTTGTCTATATTCTCTGGCTCTCAGGAGCTGCTTTCAGGTGGCGTTTTTCTGCTCAGAATAGAGCAGGACAGATCTGAGAGCGGATGTGGGTGCTAGAGACGGTGGGTATCTGCTTGCTGGGAGCCACCACAGCGCAAGGCAGAGGTGCACAGGCTGCTGATGGCTGCAGACATCAGTTGAAGTGGCAGGTCTGGACCTGCTAGGTGAAAGTCTGGCTCTGCATCTGTGTTAGCTGAGCATCTTGCATGCAGTTCAGGACGAAGCCCATCTGGGATCCCCAGGAGGGGCTTGGTGCTTTCCCCAGTCCAGTAGGCACAGCTGGAATCGATCCTGCAGGGATCAGCTGCTTAACTTTCTAAAGGTGCTGGCAAGGCTTCCCCTGCAGACATCCAGGCTGAGGAAGCCAAGGTCACAGCTGCTGGGCAGGGAATGTTTTCTCCCCCCACTCCTGGCCCTGCTGAGAAAAGAAAAACTTCAGGGTGCCAGAGGAAGTGAGTGCTAACTCTGTGCCCATGGGAGGGCTGAACAACGAGCCCTGGCGAATGTCTCAGGGCTCATTAGCACTGGTGTGTTTTACTCCCATGACTGTCTAATGTAAATACCTCAGCATTCTCACACTGGGAGAGCAGCTGGCCTTGCTTGTATCTGAAGAATGCCCATGCCCAGCTGCTTCCTTGAACCAGCCTGTCTGCAGCTCTTTCACGACACAGAAAAAATTCAGATCCATGGGGCCAGGCTGCGAACACATGATTGCAGTTGTGATCTCCACCCTACGGCACTTCATGTGCACTGCATCGCAGCTGCGATTTCTCAACATGTGCTGTATTCAATGCGTGGAAACCTGAGCCTGGTATACTCTTTTGAAGGTATACAAACCTCCCAAAAGAAAAAGAAAGAGAGAAAAGAAGGGAGGAAGGGAGGGAGGAAGGAAGGAAGGAAGGAAGGAAGGAAGGAAGGAAAGAATTTCAACTCGTATGGTTCTGTTTGGATTAGCTCAGCATGTTTTAGAAGATCAGACAGTTTCAAACATTTGTAGGTCTGGATTGTGACTTTTTTTTTTTTAAAATTTAGTCTGTTAAACAGTCACAAGGAGGAGGTTATTTTGCCATACCTAGTTCCTGTTTTGCAGCTCTTTGTGTACAAGAGGAATTGGTGGGGATGGAAGCTGGTGAGCTGGGGAGTGTCTTCAGATAACCCTCCACTGTGCAGCTCGTTCAGGAAACCTCACAATTGGTTACCGTGATATGCTGAACACTTCTCAGAGGAATTCATTTGTTGTCCCAGGAGTCTCATATAAATGGCTGTGTGAAGAGTGAATCTGATGGGATCAAAACCCAAGTACTTAGACACAAGTTATATGGAAATTATTTTCTGCCATGGAATGCAAGGCAAACCTATTTTCCTGTAAAGAAAAAGTGGAAATGAAACATGTTAGCTTGTATAAATAACAGATGAAACTTTTTGTTTGGAACTATTAAAAGCATCTCTTGTATCCAAAATTTCAGCTACTGTAGGAAAAGACAGTTGTCATTGACAGCCTTTCCAAAGCTGGCCAAGTGCTTCTAATATCAGAGTTTTTTTCATAGTTCTCCTCCTTTAACATTATGCTGATGTAAAAAAAAAGAAGGAAAAGAAAAAAATCAACATCCTCAGCTTGACAGAGCTCCCAAGACTGAGGGAGAGCAGGCTGAAGCAAATACAGAGCAAGAATCCTCTTACTTACGTCACAGCAAGAGGGCAAAATTGTCACCACCACACTATATAAGAAGCCCCGCTAGGAAAGCCATGTCATGAGGCACCAGCTGAGAAGCTATTTACTTTTAAAAACAACATAGGTTTTGGAGTCAGGCCTGTTGCTGCTGATCAAATATGCCTAAGTGTGTTGTGTTGCCTGTTTGTAACGAGGTACTGCAAGTTCTCACTTAAAGCTGCTGTAATGAAATAGTCACTGTCCTATCCGCTTACTGCCAATGCCAAGTGAGAGCTTCATATTCCTGAGAGGAGGAAAGCCTCGCCCTCATCGGAAGAGAGCAATTGGATGGTGTACTTGCTGTGACTTACAGTGAAAGAGCAGCTCTAGAAACACATCGACTTCCTCCATGAGCAAGCTGAAAATATTCCTCACCTCTCACCCTGGGCTTTGCGTCGGCTTGCTTTTAAGCCCCGTGAAAGTTTAAGTGTGAGGCAAGCTGTGATACTCAAGTCTCCATGACTTTGTTACTGAAGGTCCACATCTGGGGAGAGATGCTGATGATCTCATGGTGTGGGACACCCAGCCCTCAGCCCAAAATTAGGGGTAGCAGGAACTCCCCAGCAGAGTTCGTAAGGGAAAGACTAAGTGCTAGCTAGTGGGCAACGTTGGGCCATGCATGTGGCAGCAGGAGAGAAAAGCCATATCGTTGCCTGTGTTTGGATGAGGCTCACCCAGGAGGTGTGTCCTGGGGTTAGCCCTGTGGGTGAGAGACACATGGGCACATCTCACCAGAGAAGCCTTGGTAGGTTCTGAACAAATGGCCTGAAAATGAAAACCTGGATGGCTTTCTGTACCTCCATCACTCAAAAATCTGCATCCAGAAGACTGGATAACGACAGCTGCAATGACTAAAGATGCAGATTTGGCTTTTTATACGAAACAGCTTACTTCTGCTTCAAATTGACCACTGAGGCTTCTATGGGAGCAGTATGGTTTCAGTTCCCATGCCAACGAAAATTTAGTCTCTGTATATAGTTTAGATTATAACCAAGCTATATACAGGTAAAACTTAGAAATGCCCCCATTTGTATCACTTGTTGGTTAATTTTTTATTGTATTTTATTTTTTTTAGCATCTGCTGTTCTGTGAACAGCCCCCCCCCCCCCCTTTTTTTTTTTTTTGTGCTATGCAGCTGCTTGAGAAGTCACAGGATCACAGAAACACAGAATGGTGGAGGTTGGAAGGAACCTCTAGAGGCCATCTGGTCCACCCAGATCTACAAGGAAGGAGGCTCCACAGCCTCTCTGGGTAACCTGCGCTGGTGCTCCATCAACCACATAGTAAAGAAGTGTTTCCTGATGTTTAGATGAAACCTCCTGTGTTCCAGTTTGTGCCCATTGCCTCTTGTCCTGGCAGTGGACACCACTGAAAAAAGCCTGGTTCTGTCTTCTTTGTACATTCCCTTCAGGTATTTGTGTACATTGATAAGATCCCCCTGAGCCTCTTCTCTAGGCTGAACAGTCCCAGCTCTGTCATAGGAGAGTTGCTCCAGTCTCTTGATCATCTTGGTAGCCCTCTGTTGGACCCTTTCCAGTATGTTCAGGTCTCTCTTATACTGGTGGGCCCAGAACTGGACACAGTACTCCAGGTGCAGCCTCACCAATGCGGAGTAGATGGGAAGCATCACCTCTCTTGACCTGCTGGTGATACTTTGCTTAATGCAGCCAAGGATACTGTTAGCCTTCTTAGCAACAAGGGCATAACATTGCTGACTCATGTTCAACTTGATGTCTACCAGGACTCCTAGGTCCTATTCTGCCAAGCTGCTTTCCAAGTGGGTGGTCCCCAGCATGTCCTGGTGCCTGGGGTTGTTCCTCCCCAGGTGCAGGACTCTGCACTTCTGCTTGTTGAATATCATGAGATTCCTGTTAGCCCACCTCTCCAGCCTTTCAAGGTTCCTCTGGATGGTTACATGGCCCTCTGATGAGTCAGCCACTCCCCCTAGTTTTTTTGTTATCTGTGAATTTACTAAGGTTGCACTCTACCCCATTATCCAGTTTGTTAAGGAAGAGGTTAAACAGGACTGGACCCAGTACTGACCCCTGGGATACTCTGCTCGTTACTGGCCTCCAACTAGACTTTGCACCACTGATCACTACCCTTTGGTCTGCCCATTCTGCCAGTTTTTGATCCACCTCATTGCTCAGATACCTTGACTTTCTGTCTTTGCCCAGAAAGGTGGACTCAGCCACCCCCGTCCACTAGGTCACCCCCTGTCAGGTCCACCTGAGGTCTGGAGAAGGTATTTCTTCAACAGGTGGTCAAGTTAGCTCCTGATCAATCTGCTGTATAGCACAAAAATGACCCCTACTCAGGTCCAGATGTTGTGAACTTGACCTTCTAGGACTGTGACTATGAGTAAAATGGAAGCTTATCTATCCTTATCTCCATCACATTAAAAGATGCTCTGACTGTATCTAGGTAGCTATATCTTGAGTGTATAAAGGCTCTGCAGAGGGATCTGGATAGGATGGACCAATGGGCCAAGGCCAATTACATGACATTCAACAAGGCTGTGCTGGGTGCTGCACCTGGGGCGTATCAACCCCATGCAGCAGCAGAGGCTTGGGGAAGAGTGGCTGGAAGGTTGCCCAGCAGGAAAGGACCTGGGGGTGCTGGTCAACAGCCGGCTAAACACGAGCCAGCAGTGTGCCCAGGTGGCCAAGAAGCCCAAGGGCATTGTGGCCTGCATCAGAAGTAGTGTGGCCAGCAAGACTAGGGAAGTGGTTGTCCACTTGTACACAGCACTGGTGGGATCACACCTCAAATACTGTGTTCAGTTTTGGGCCCCTGACTACATGAAGGATATTGAGTTGCTTGAGCGTGTGCAAAGCTGGTGAAGGGACCAGAAAACAAGACATATGAAGAGTGGCTGATGGAATTGGGGTTGTTTAGTCGGGAGAAGAGGAGGCTAAGGGGAGACCTCACTGCTCCCTACAGCTACCTGAAAGGAGGTTGCAGTGAGGAGGGTGTTGGTCTCTTTTTGCAGGTGGCAAGTGATGGGATGTGAGGAAATGGTCTTAAATTGCATCAGAGGAGGTTTGGATTTGGACATCAGGAAGAATTTCTTCATGGAGAGGGTGCTCAAGCATTGGAGCAGGCTGCCCAGGGAAGTGGTGGAGTCCCCATCCTTGGAGGTAGTTAAAAGATGCATGGACGTGGCACTAAGGGACATGGTTTAGTGATGGGACTTGGTAGGTCAGGTTGATGGTTGGACTTGATGGTCTTGAAGGCATTTTCCAACTTAAATGATTCTATGATTGTATGATTCTGTATCTAGGTCCCTGCTTTTTTTTTTTTTTTTTTAATTTCAAACTTTGGGCTGTAGAGTATCGGAAAGGATTTTTGGACCCACAGGATTGTGAGATCAGATGAACACAAGGGTCTTCAGGAATCAAAATTTGGATGTAAAGGCTCATAGTTAAATGTTGGTCTAACTTTACAGTGGCTCTGACTTCACTGTGTTAGTGTTAATGGGAAGGGCTTTCATAGCTGCTGCTTGCACAGACAATTTTAGCAATTGCATTGTCCTCCTTACCCATCTCTGTATCTCCCCTTTAGTGAACTAGACTTAGCAATGCAAGCTTTAAAGAGAAGAAGTAGAAAAATATTTCCATATACTACAGTTGTACCTAATGCAATCTCATTTTTCCTTGAACTACCCGAGAATTAATACAGCAGGAGACTAAAATGTTTGTGGAAGATGACACATGCTTCTTTCCATTACAGTATGGTTCTTTTTAGGACTCAGAGATAACCAGTAGTTTGATTTCACTCATCCCTCACTTCTGTTTGCAGAATATTAGGTCATTGAAAGCTGTGGGAGCTAAATTATTAGAAAATTAGAGCACAGTGTCTCTAATTATTCCCTATACTCAACACAGAACTATTATTTCTTTAGTCCAGATGCATTTCTGAAGACTGTTTAGCACCAGTGCTTTTAGTGTGGCAGACTTGCATGAGTTGAGGGTGATGGAGGAGGAATTGGATACTGATGAAACTGTACTAATGAAGAGCTCTGTGCATTCCAGAATTAGCAGTGTCTGCACATGCCATTGGCTTGCGATTTTTTGTGGTTATCTGTATCGTGTCCTTTGAGGTGAAAAATGTACAGATGCAGTTCAGACCTTATCAGTGATGTTGTAATTTTGCTTTTCTTACAACTAGAATGTGACTTGAAGGAGGACTGAAATCTAGCTGCAGAGTAGCCTCACTGAACGTGTGCGATGGGGACCACACAGTCCTTCCTACCATTTTCATATCAGAACCTTGTAATCATGGCACTGCTGGAACTTCATACTCAATGTGTGATGTGATGGTCACTGGGATGCAGGCTGAGTAAGTGCAACTTACTGCAGGTTTCCTCAGACCTATGCTGGTCAGGGGTGTGGCAGAATTGTGGGGGGTGGGTGGGGGCAGATCCACTGAAGAAATTAAATATGGGAACACCCTATGGTCCTTGGTCCAAGCTAAGCTCCCTGAGTGTGGAGGTGGTGGAGGGTTAGATACCCAGGAACAAGGTTCATGGAAGTCAGCAAAATGAGTGGGCCACTAGAGTGAAAATGCTGGAATGGAAAAAATCCACTCTCCGAATCAAACGCCCTGTCCCCCAGCCCCCCCAAACCCTAAAAACAGGCCGAAGGCAGGCACACAATTCTGCTTGGAGTCCAGCTGTGAGCCTTCTCTGTGTCTCTGAACAGGATTAATGTGTCCATCAGTAATCAAAAATAGTATTTCTGCCAAACTTCAGGGAAGATTTTGTACCTGAGTATCAAAACATCTTTTCATGTGTATCATTTGGATCTAAAATGGAGGGAGGTATGCCTGTTACTAGAAGAAAATGCAATAACCTATCTTTGACATCGGGTGATTAGATAAAATGGGATGGATGCAAGTGCTTTTATCCAGTGTGAACATTTTTGTGCCCAAATGTCTTGTGTGGATAGGCACAAAGAGTCCCAAGTGGAAAATTAAGTTGAACTGAAATATGAAACAAGGCATTATGGTTGTGTTGGAATTGTGGCATACGTGCTTCTGAACAGGACCGTTTTGCCCCTGCAGACTGTTAGGTTTGTTAGGGGAAGATGTGTCTGAATGGTTAAATCAGAAGTCTTAAGAATATGGAAATGCTGTGATCTTCTCTTTAAAGTGGTACTTAGGTGTCTAATGTCCTTTGGGATCTTCTGAGAAGTCTTGCCAAGTTAATCCTTTAAACTCCAAGCCTTTTAAATCTACTTCTAAACTGTACAAAAACGTAGGACTGTACAAAGGCCCCGATCACCTTGAAGGCTTCTGTCCTTCCTTTAGTCTTACTCCTAATGAACTGCTGTGACACTTCAAACGAGAAAATTTGATGACCCTGTGCTGCTCAGTGTCTGGCAGTACCAGGTTTTCAAACAACATGTCTTTATAACTCAGAGGCCAGGCATCGCTGAGCAGAACAGATTTAGTTGCAGTAACCTTTTCTAAAATTATCTTGCTAATAAATAAGTGTCAGCAGAAATGTACCAGAGCTATGTGCAATCCCACGCTGTGTTGTCGTCTGTTTCAACACATACCAGTAAATCCAGGGGATGAGCTTTGGATTTACATCTCTCCTGTTCATGATTACTGGGAGCCAATGCACAAAAGTACCTCAAAGGGTTTATAAGAGGGAACAGTAGTATTTCATTCTTTAAAAAAAAACATATATATATATA
>VXAL01018760.1:12027-61724 GCA_013399475.1 Chauna torquata
AACTAAATCCTTTAGTAAAATAATTTGAAGACTTAAATCTCATGCTCCTCAATGACAATGAATTCCTAGCCAGTTTACAGAACATCAACTAAGTAAAATAAATAAATAAGCACAAAAAAAGTTCCAGGCAGGTAAGTTTTACCTCATGGGGTCCAAAAAAGGCAGTTGAAAGGACTTTGGATAAGGAATCTTTAATCAGTACATGCAAGACTCATGAAGCAACAAGGCTTACTTTCGAATTCAAGGAAGAAGTGAAAATAAAACTATCAAACTATCAATCCAATTTTTCTAAAACCCAGACCATGTCCAAGGTTAGGCCAAGAAGGAGAAAAAAAAAAAAAAAAAGAATTACATTACCAAAAATCTTTTAATTGCANNTGACCAAAATCTTTTTATCGCACAAGGAATCTTATCATTTTTTAAGAGCAGCAGCTTTATTTCCAAAGATATGTTTGCTGTTTTGTGGGAAACAATCTGCATTACAGAATTTAGGAGTAGTACCAAAGGCTTCAATAAAAAAGAAAATAAATAAATAAAAATTCTATACAATGAATAGCTTTAAGGGTTTATCTGAGCAATGCACACAGTTTATTCCTGAGGTGTAGTAACCGTTTGCCAAGGACGTTCAATGATGGGCCTTTTATTAAGGTCACAATAAGAAATGTTGTGCAGTGATAAACACAAAGTGCTAAATGTTCACGTAAACGTGAAACAAAAAAATATAACCTTTTTTACAAGAATGGAGAATAAACATTCACTTTGAATCTCAGCAGCTTAAGTGTCACATAGATAACTAAACTAAAGTCAGCACTGATTAGTATTAGAAAAATAGTAAGCTATTCTGACAATCACTAGTGAAAGTCACTAGCAGAGTACTTTGAGAATCATAGGAAAATGCTTCTATTTTCTCTTGTGTATGCATAATTTCTTACAGACTGGATTGTCTGTCTTGTTAAAGCCTTTGCTCAGGAGGAAAGGAAGGCGGAATATTTGCTCAAAGACGGTTTATATAGCCTCTATCAGCTGAAGCCCTTTTCACCTTTGCCCTGAAGGGAAGAAAGAGATTTGCTGGAAACAAGCTGAGAATATATCATATAGACTATGCTATGCTTACACTATAAGATATAACCTGATGGTGCAGAGAGGTCTAAAACAGCACATGAGCAGTGAAATTTACAGTTCAGCCTCTTTAATTATTTTAGCACTGGGAAGCCTTGAATAAACATGGCTTGAACACAAGGAAAAATGAAAGTTTTACAGGTAGTGGGACTGAAGGAAGGAGAACAGTGTAAATGAGATTGAAAGTTTTGAGCAGGATATATCATTCCATTTCATAAACATAAGTCAGCAGCATGCCTTGTGGTGACATCAGCTAACCATGCACTGGGCTCCCCAGTATACGAGAGACATTGGAAAACTGGGAAGTGCCAAGTGCCACGGTGATATAACCCACAGGATGTCCAAGGTGAAGCAGGGAGAAGTGTCTTTGTTTATATAGGAAATAGAGGACTAAGGTGGAGGTGGGGGTCTAATTTCTTTAGAGCTAGATTCTTCTCAGATGCTCAGTGAAAGTACAAGAGGCAATGGACACTACACTAATTGCAATATAACACATTCCAGTCAGATATTAGGAAGAAAAATCTTCACAGTGCAGGTGATCAAGCACTGGAAGAAGTTGCTGAGTGAGGCTGAGAAATCTCCACTCTCAGGGACTGTCTAGAGCCGGCCAGACAGGGTCCTGCAACCTGACTGAAACTAGAAGTTAGCCCTGCTTTAAATGGGGGCCTGAACTAGACAACTTCCAGATGTCCCTTCTGAGCTAAACTATTCTTTAATTCCAGTTTTTGAAAGTCTGTGAAGTTCTAATTTTTGCAAAAGTTTTAGGGCTGCTGTGGACATGAAGGTCTTTTATTTCCTTTGTGTCCGATTGACAATATATACCCAACATGTTACTGATTTTAATGGTTCAAATTCCAGAAGTCTAAACTGTGTTCCACAAAAATTACCAAATCTATTTCATACATACATAGTGCTACTTTATTTAGAATATTCCCATGCAGTTGCAAGGAAAAAATGCATTTTATCTCACACCACAGTTTGATCACTAGCAAAACAATACTATGGTAGAGATACACAAGAGCATAAAGAAAAAACTTTCTTCATTTTAGGAAAGCTATATCTAGACTAAAACTGCTATAGACTAGCTGTAATACAGGAGAGCCATGCACTCACATTGCAGACTGGCCTTCAGCCATGTTTCAAACAAAACAGGTTGCAAACATAAATTTTGTGATGAAAGAACCATTTTCAACTGCTTATTTGAAGCAGATCAGGATGCCTTTTGCCTCTACATCGTAATTGGCAGTGAAGCAACAGGCCCGATAACCTGGTACAAAAATCCTCTGATATTCCTATTGCCTTTCTTTTGCTATTGCTCTGGTCTTGTAGTGGTCTAGTCCTTCCACTTCCACAGGAAGATCACTGGGACACCCATGTTTCTTCACGTCTGTCAAGAAGATGTGTAAGTAACAATCTTCCCATCTACACATATTAAGCCCCAGTGAGATTAGAAATCTTTCTGATTGTGGACACTCCACTGACAGTTACCACTACTGTTCTCACCAGTACTTCTTCTCTCAACCTCACTCTCCTTCCTCTACCTTAAATGTTTCAAACATTTAAAATGAAGGGAAGAACAAGTAAATTGGTACTGTAACTTAACAAGTGAATTGGCACCGTAACTTAGGTAGGGCAGAAACAAAATCCTAGATGCAGATTTTATGACTCAAATTTGGTAAAAATTAAAAATTAGAATTAAAATCTCACGCTTTGAACTCTTCCAGGCATATGGCTCAACACTTAGAAATCAATGAATTTTGGTGCCAGAATTCATGGATTAAACAGTTGCAGATTCACTTTAAACCTATAATGTTTGCTAATTCCCAAAGTGTTAAAACTGCATACCCACCTGAAAATAAGATGATGCATATTTTACCTCAGTATAAAAGCAATTCTCCGTCATGCAGGCACTATAGCAGACTTTTCCATTGAATCATTCTGCTGTTAATTTTTTTTTTGGAATTTTGATTAAATTTTAAAACTCATTCAGATTATTTCTCTTGGTATATCAAATAATAAATGACTCTATTACCTTCTTTTTTCATTCCTGCTCGAAAACACTTTTTTAAACGACAATATCTGCATTGATTCCTTTTGTCCTTGTCAACGACACATTGTCGGTTGAATCTATCAGAGACAAAAAAGGGTAAATGTATAAAGCATTAATAAATGCCCTGATTATGAAGAAGAAAACTAACTAATCTATCCTGTCAGAATAATGTCTATAACCACAGGCTTTCTTCTTCTTTTTTTTTTTTTTTTCCCCCCCCCATTAGTCAGTCTTGAGAGGTGTTTCGTACCTCCTTATTTTGCAGGCATATGTGTGTGTGTGTGTATACAATGTACCGGAATGGGCAACTGTGGAAAATTTTGGAATTATGTGCATTATTTACACCTCAGTTTACTTGTAAGATATGCCAGTAACTGCCTGCACAGAAGGAGGGGAGATGGAGGGGAGAAAAGCTACTAATAGAAAAAGGATAGGACAATTGATGAAAATGTCAACTGTCACCAGCAGGAGCCCATACCTGCAAAACCAGTACCTTTGGCTGTCACAGTTTACTTTTTCTAGGAGATACCAAGGAACAAGCTACTTGTTATATCATTACAGATGACAACATAGACAGGAAATGGGAAGAAAAAATTTGAATACCACAATAAAATAAAGACATGGAAACACAGTGTGACACTGCAAAAAAGCTTACCTAGCACTCATGCACACCTGCAGGTGTACCTAAGGGGAATGCATATGAGGCATCCTCTCCTTTCCATTTGCTTTTGCCTTTTTGCTGTGCGTGTTAGATAAATACACCTATGTTTTCCAGAGCTCTACTTGGAGTCAGTTATATCAGCTCTTGTCACACCACTTTAGAAGCATACCTATGATATATCAGTGTGATCAGTGTGATCTACCTATAAGGCAGATACTTCCTTATAAGAATATTAAGTATCCAAGGAAGAGTAGAGCAAACAATATTTCCAGCAACAAGTCTGGAAAGAAGTTTGCTTTTACTGGTCTGTCTAAACTCACAGAGGATTCCATATATTCTGTGCATGGCTTAAAACTGACATCTTATAGACCTGTGCATGCACAGAGCAGTTCCTCAGACATGGTACACATACCTGCAGTATGACAATTTGGGCAGCCAGGCATCCAAAAATTAGCAGATTGCCATTCAGACTGACAGGGGGGAAAATGGTCACTAAAAGGAGCAGTGCGTCACCGAAGTGGAAAGATGTGCAGATGTGCTTGAACTGTCTTTAAAAGAAGACTCATAAATCTTACACTTTCTATTCAGAAACTGCCTTTATAAGGAACAATCTTAAAAGGAAAAATTAAAAAACAGTTAAGAATCACACTTTCCACATTGTCAGTGAAAAGACAAGAATTTTTCTTTTTCTTTCTTTCTCCTCTTTAATTTTTTTTTCCTTAGGAGATGCCTTTCTGGACTTGGTCCTGGGCAAGCAGTTCTAGGTGACCCTGCTTGAGCAGCGACATCTAGGACCAGATGACCTCCAGAGGTCCCTTCCAACCTCGACCACTCTGTGATCCTGCGATGCCCTTTCTAATCATAAATAAAAGAGTGAGACAGCTCTTTAGTAATGCAATGACATCAGCAGTATGAAAAGACATCTGGAAACTCTGACATTAACAGATCTTCCCCAATAAAACACACCTGAGCATCTGTGCTTGTATAAACATTTTTTGTTCTAGTAGAGATAACAAGAAGATAATTCACAGAAAAAAAGCTAATATCAAAAAAAATAATCTGCCTGGCTTTGATAATTAAGGTAGGACTGTCAAAAAGTGCTATCTTGATGCTCATTAAATTTCTAGTAACTTTTCATTCTTATCATTTTGTTTACAAGTCCTACTGGTGAAAAAAAAAAATCATATCAATGAATCTGACTCCCTTATGAGGAATTAAACATTAATTTAATATGTTGTCTTTAGAAGCATGTATGGTGTTACAGAGATTCCACCTCAGAGAAGCCACTTATAGATACAGTAGTCTTAAATGGAAGGGATTTTTTTCCAAATTATGAGAACATGCATACATATGCAACATTACCCACATATTCCATCAAAAGTGCTGCTTAAAATTCCTTCAGAAAAAGCTGAAAATACCCCTACATAGTTCAGAAAATTCTGAAAAGGTCTGAAAGTAATTTTTGCTTTCATTCATTAATTTAGTGCCTCTAGATTAACTTTTTAAATACCTGCATGTATAAACATGATTTTTCCGTATACTGCGTCTAAAAAATCCCTTGCATCCATCACAACTGGAAGCACCATAATGTTTTCCGGTTGCTCGGTCTCCACATATTGCACAGAGACTGCTGACTCCACTGTCAGCAGCATTCATGTTGAGAGCTTCACCTGAACTGTCTGAGGAGAGGCAAGAACAACATATGTAGTTATGGACAAGACTTTCAACAACCACCCCATGACCAATTTATACTTAACTGAGGCTTCTTCTGGTCTTTTCTGTTTTAATTGCCACTTACTATTTATTTAGCACAGCATATCTGATTATAGCTGGTTGTCATTCTGATAAACACTTTCAAATTTATAGAGTCGGGTTAGCAGAATTTATGAAGCTCACAACAACAAATAATTTTATTCCAAACTCTATCCGATTGAAAGGGGTTAAGAAAGTGTAAATTTGTATGTATAATTACACATATATTCTAACTAACATGAAGAGGAACTTTGGCATAAAGTAGTGTTGCCTACTTAGCTGGCAAAGATATCATATATCTCTTCCCATAGGAGCTGGCAATAACTGGTGACTATCATAAAAAGAACCAATTGCATACACAATGAATGATGAGTGCTGTTCCTCAGGGGTCCATATTGGGACTGGTGCTGTTTCGCATCTTTGTCGGCACCATGGACAGTGGGACCAAGTGCACCCTCAGCAAGTTTGCCAATGACACCAAGCTGTGTGGTGCAGTCAGCACATTGGAGGAAAGGTCCCCAGAGGGACCTTGACAGGCTTGAGAGGTGGGCCCATGCCAACCTCATGAAGTTCAACAAGGCCAAGCGCAAGGTCCTGCACCTGGGTCGGGGCAATCCCAAGCACAAATACAGGCTGGGTGGAGAATGGATTGAGAGCAGCTCTGAGGAGAAGGACTTGGGGGTGTTGGTTGATAAGAAGTTCAACATGAGCCAGCAATGTGCGCTTGCAGCCCAGAAAGCCAACTGTATCCTGGGCTGCATCAAAAGAAGCATGGCCAGCAGGCCAAGGGAGGTGATTCTCCCCCTCTGCTCTTGAGAGGCCCCACCTGGAGTCCTGCATTCAGCTCTGGGTCCCCCTAGCATAAGAAGGACATGGACCTGTTGGAGCAAGTCCAGAAGAGGGCCATGAAGATGATCAGAGGGCTGGAGCACCTCCCTATGCAGAAAGGTTGAGACAGTTGGGGTTGTTCAGCCTGGAGAAGAGAAGGCTCTGGGAAGACCTTATAGCGGCCTTCCAGTACCTAAAGGAGGCTTACAGGAAAGCTGGAGAGGGACTCTTTATCAGGGAGCATAGTGATAGGACAAGGGGAAATGGCTTTAAACTAAAAGAGGGTAGATTTGGATTAGACATTAGGAAGAAATTCTCTACTATGAGAGCAGCGAGGCACTGGAATAGGTTGCCCAGAGAAGTTGTGGATGCCCCATCCTTGGAAGTGTTCAAGGCCAGGTTAGATGGGGCTTTGAGCAACCTGGTCTAGTGGAAGGTGTCCCTGTCCATGGCAGGGGAGTTGGAACGAGATGATCTTTAAGGCCCCTTCCAACCCAAACCATTCTATGACTCTATGATTCTATGACAAAAAAAAAAAAAGTTTTTGCATAATACTTAATGAAAAAACACATGCTAAGAGGACTTCGTTTCACTTCCTTGAACAAATTTTCCAAAGGAGCACTAGTGCAGACTTTACAGTTGCATGAGAGAACATTACCTATGTATGATTAACATTTAGTCACTGAATGTGGTAAACAATACTGAAGAAATTCACCTGAAACCAGAATAGTCATATTTATTCTCCTTTGAGTCACAAGGTTTAACAGACATGTTTTCTGAGTATAGATGTTTTCTGAGTATGCTTCTAGTCTTACGAAAGAAAAGTTGTTTCCAGTAAGCCTTAAACATTTGTAGTTATTCAGTCAGAGAGGAAAGAGTTTCACATTACTTAGATATTCAAGCCTGCATTAAAAACTCAAGTACATGAGTTTATGAAGAATGGACAGGTTGAAAAATAAAACTGTTGATATTAATACATATCATTATTCATATCATAGTAGATGCATCTGAAACATATTACACAAACATATACTAAAATTTTGCTTGTGACCCAAGGAAGTTACAATTTAAATAGAATTCTGTAGACAAACAGAAGCAGCAGCAACTTTTCCTGTTTTACAGAGAGTTGATAAGAATCACATTAAAAGATGTTCAAATAAAAATAAAAAAGGTAGGAATTCAGTTCTGTGAAGAATTTATTATGTTAAAATTGGGTTTGTTATGACTGGAAAATTATTTTTCAAAACGGTTTGCTGAATAACTTCAGCTTGAAAAATATAAAAGTTTTCCTTTGGAGTTTATTAATTTTGTATCATAATGGTATAGCAGAATAATTAAAATTACAATATTTAAATTTAATAATGAAATATTTCATAGCAATATAAGTTGTATCTCTTTGTGTGTGCGCATGTGTGCATCTGTGCATGTACACAGAGATACTTGTTTTCCTTGGTATTATTCTGAAACAAAATGTCTGGGAAATTGATATGATTTTGCAAAGTTCTTTGATTTCAACAGAACTGCATAATCCGTCTGAATGTGGATAGTTAAATTTCTCTGAATAGTTCTAAATAATTTAGAAGTTTCAAAAATATACATACGAAAGTTCATAAGAGGCAGCAATCAGTTCCAGACTAGCACTGTAGCTCGAAGTCAACCTTTCTGATAAATTCTATCAGAAAACACCTAGGCTAAGCTCAAAGCAAATTCTAAACAGAAAAGGACTACATTTAATAACTAAAAATTGTCAAACTAATCATTTACAGTGAATAATTTAACTAGCTGTGTCACCAACACATAACACAACACAGTATAAACTCCCTAATCTGTTTTCCCATTCTATGTAACATTAACAGATCTGAAAGGGTGCAATTCAGCAAAAAACAAATGACCAATGAAATCACCCATATTAAGAGAAAAATCAGATAAATCATCTAAAAGTTACATAATCATTGTTGATAGCTTCAAAATCATTTAGGTAGTGAAGGTCTGTTTTTCTTCCAAAATCAATAACCAAATCTATTTTTCTGTTTACTAAGCTGGCCGTAAAGTAATACCAGAAATTCAAATAAAACTTCAAGCCCAACAATAAAAACTAACTTGGGTTCTATATGTCAGGAATATGTAGATATGGGAAATGCAGGTGCTGAATATTTTTCCTGCAAATCACTGAATACTTGTTCTGCCTTTTAATATATACTGTATTTCATGTATATACTATAATATGTACTACATCTATGAATTATGCTTTATTATTCAAAATTGTTCAAAAACAAATTTTGAAATATGACTTTCCAAATCTTCTAATATTTTAGAGTAGTTTAATTCACGTAATATTTTTCTTCACTTTAATAGTCTGAAATTTCCTATTTTTTTGGTCAGTGCTAAAAGATAGCAGAATTAAATGGTGTGCTGCCTATTACAGGCATAACTTATTGGTACAATTTCTCAAAAAAATTATTGCACTAAAAAATTCTACCTAAAGTAAAATGCTACATTAGCCAAATGCCAATAGTTTTTCCCAGCTAAACATTAGCCTGTAGAAAGCCAACATGATTTAAAAAAAAACACTCATTCATATGTACGCATATCTAGAATAGTTAGATTAGCATTTAAATAAACAAAATGTTAGTCCAATAATTAAAAATGAGGCATCAAGAAGCAGTAGCTAACTTTTTTCACAAGCCTCTGGATAATTTTGTCCCGTCCTTCTGAATGTTATATACAAAATATACTTTCATGTCCAAACTGTCAATACTAGTTATTCATTTGTCTTACAGTAAATAAAACAACTGCTGAATACACCATTTTCTTCCTTTGATTAACTGACTGATGACAGTACAGTTCAGTTACTTTATTACATATAACCTCTCTTTTATTTTCCTTAAAGAATTATAATGTTATTAACTTAGAGTTAGTGATGAAGTGTAAAAGAGCAGATTTGTAGTTTGAAAACAACCCCCAAATGCTCCATTAATAAACCATTTAGCTAACACCTTATAACACTACTAAACTTCACTTTTTCTGCTAACTGGCTTTATTTTGTATCATGGAGCAGAACTCACCATTGCCATTATACAGAATCTGCATAGTTTCGAACTCCAGTGCGGTATACGTTGGATCTAAAACTTCACTGTAGTTTGCCATTTCCATGTCTAATATTGGTTCCGAGAGCCTCATCATTGAGTGTAAAAACACTGAAAAAGCTGCTCAAATGTACAACCTTTCCATTCTGTTTCACAGTGATTGATAATCCAAAGTTAACTATAACCGTGTCTCTTGCGTGCTGCAATGGGAGGAGCTGGAAAACTGCTTCTGCATGCTATATTCTGCCTGCATTTTTTTTCCTTTTATGATACAGTGCAACCCTTCTGATAATCTTGGAATGTTTTATGGAATAACCTTATCACGAGTTGCACTAGCTCCAGTTCTTGCACGAACCCAAGTGTATCCAGGAAGCTTCCTATCTCCTGTGACCTTCTACACATTTTGTCATCAATTTGCAGTGTAAAAGGTCTGCAACAAACCACACTCGCTCTGTGTAAAGAGACCGTAGGTTCATATGCCATTTTGCTCTCTCTCTTCTGAAAGTACGGAAGTGTCATGTGGTTATGGACTATCCTCAAGCCCCAAACATCCATCATTATTTAGAAGACAGATGCCTATTTCTACAACTATTTATTTTTATTATTTATTATTAACAATTTTTATTTATTATTAACAGTGGCAATGAGCTGGCTGTGCAAGCATGCTTAACCAAGACCTCAGGCAACACAAACACTACAGCAAGAAAGGCCACTTTACAGATCCCCTCCATAACATACTGTGCTGCTGAGACAGCAGCAGTGGATCTCCCACAGTCTCAGAAGATGGCTTCCTGCTCTAACTCTTCTTCACACAGGATGCGATGGCAGTGTGTTATTTTCAAGCACCATTCAGACACATAGGAAAAAAATCATTCACCTTCTCCGAAAAGAAGGCAGAGATTTTGGGTACGTCCATTGCTCATCAGTTGGTGCACATGGCACGTACAAATCCAGTTAACTTTCCCTCCCCCACATCCCACCCCACCCCGGAAAGTTACTTGAGTCTCTGTGGGATATACCTGAATTTCACTTGCTAATCAGGTGCTTTAAATGCTGGATAGCAGAATTTCAAATGTTATTGTTTCCCAAGTAATCCTGTAAAGAGAACTACCCTTTACACTGCTGAACAACAGTTACATTAAAGATTACATATGTAGGAAAGCTTTCCAGGTTATGTTTAATTAACCAGGTCAAATAACTATATATATGGCATTGATACGCTTATTTGAATGGAAAGAGTGCCTGCAGTTGTTGTTCAGTATAAGTAGACATAAAAGGGTATCATAAAACAACTTCTTGATAAAAAAAAAAAAAGAACATTTACAGAAGATGACCTAGAAAAAAAAGCCTTTCAAAATTCATCCAATTTCCCCTTCGCCACCGTTACATGAGGCACAAATCATCCCATCTCCTCGCGGACATGCGAACACAGTCTCAGGCCAGTTCTCCTCCTGACGCCAGCGGATGCCACTAGAATAATTATGACAACACAATTCTTATAGAAGTGGATATCACAGAGCTATCCCCAAATTGAAGAGCATTAGTGATCGTGTTCCTGATTGCACAAATTCCCTGTAGGTTTAGGAGTGTGTCCAGGGGGGCTGTCCTTTTTAACCTACTGCTATATGTCCTGTACACTACAGAAACAAATAATATTTGGGAATTTTGTAAGATATTTAGGATTATGACTGAAATGTTAAACTATTTCATGTCTACAAACATGGATGAAATTCTACTCAGAAAAGTACTATTTCACAGTACTGGAAGTTTACAAAGTTTCACTATCCTTGACCCTAGCTACTGGTTTTTTCTCTCTCTCTCTCTCTTTTTTTTTTTTTAAAGAAGCATACTATGTGTCCTTGTAAATTTTGATTGATGAAAAACTATTTGTTATCAAAAGCCCTTATTTGTTTAGGATATCATAATAGTTTCATCATGAGATAGAGTCCTACTTTACTCTGATGGTTCAGCCTGAAAAGTTTCTTCAATAGCAGAATTTGTTGCAATACAGTATTTGCTACAAAACTAGTTACATGACTAAAATGATTCATTGCATTAAATATGCTACTTGAAACAATATGCAAGGGTTTAATGTTAACTAGAACTATCTTCTGTTCCTCAGATTTTCCTTGATTCCTTGATAAGATTTTCTACAAATAATCTCTGGCTTTTTTATACCAAGACCGTATGCTGCACAAACACAAACATATCTTAGACTAGCTGAGTTTTATTTCAAAATTCCAGACCCAAAAACACTTTGGCATGCAAGTAACTTTAAAATGAGGGCATGAACGTAAAATGGAAGATATCATGTATGACATGATCAAATCCTGCTATTCCCTCCACTGTTAACAGAACTTTTTCAGTGCTGCCAAAACAGGCCCCTCAGTGACTACTAAAGAGAGGGAATGAATTGACCCTTAGTGTTTCTGTCACATAAAAACTCATTTCAATTGATTTTTTAATATGGAAAAATGTACATGATAGGAAAGCTGTTCTTTATACTACTTTTTCATGTTTTGCTAAGGAAACTTGTTACAGTCAAATCTTGCATTCAGGGGGATTTTTGGCATCATGAGGTGAATCATGAACAATTAATGTATACTAAATGACCACTCTAAAATATTAATATGTTTTCTTTCTGTCTTAGGTGGATCACAATGCAGTCCCAGAATTAGAGCAGTTGAGGAAGGAAATCAGTTATGAACAACAGCTTTTGGTCCTATGTCAGGCCAAGTTTGTAACATTCACTAGCATTCAGACCCACACACTGCAGTATTCTTTTCATATTGGACACTTCCATTTGTTTTCAAATTCTGTATGACTTTGAAGCTTGTAGTATGAGACATTCTTTCAAATTCTGAGTCATCTACTGCTGACAGCCAAGAAATATTAGCCTTAGATAAGCAGAAGTTTTAAAATTGTATAATTAGACTGCAAAACAGTCCTTTCAGACAAGTGATACTGTAAACTTGAGTAAGAAATGATATTTCAAAATTAATTTTGCACTAATTCTGAAGAAATAGAAAGCTGCATAATAATGTTATTGTTCACGTGGTTTTGTTGATTTTTTTTTTTCTTTAAATCTGACCTCACAGTCACATACAGAAAGCATTCCTATCTTATCTTCAGGACTATTAACCCTGTTAATTGTTCAGCTCTCCATATTAAATGTAATCATTCTTTTGATTGTGATGTAAAATAGAACACAAGCTAATAAAATCAAGGTTATTTCCATAAAAGTTTTCCTGAAAATAAAAACAAATCTCTGGTTACTATCACTATTGATTTTTTTTTTTTATAAGTACCAATACATCCTTTTATTATTCTAGCTTAATAAGAAATGTAGGTACCTATAATGAGGTCTTTATTTAAACGTATTTTTTCTTGTTTCCATGTGTTCTGAATAAGGAATACATCTTCATGGTATCTTTTGTTTTGCGAGTACAGTGGGTTGTGGTGGACATGCTCCCAAGGCATTCTATTTATGTCAGTAAGCTGGCATATTTATTCAGTATGTTGATAAAACACATTTTGATATGTCTCTTCTCCCATTTGCTGGCAAACACACGAGACAGGGTACACAGGAAGCCTGTACTAACCAAGTCTAACGAAAATATATGAACTTATGCCATAGTATCACTTTGCAACAGTCAACCTGGCCAAAGATCTCCAAGTTAGAGAGTTTATCTGCCAAAAGCTTGCTACACAGGAAGCTGTGTGCAAATTTCCTCACACCAGTGGGGAATTTCACCTTTGGTTTATAAAGATACACCTCCATATCGTAGCGGAGACTGAGTGTCCCTCTCCTGTAACGCACCCTCAACACCAGGCACCGTCACAGGGAGGTTTTATCAGCTCTGCTGCCACCCATCCCAAAGTGTTTAATTAACGGTCCATGAGCAATGGCTGGGATATATTTGCTTGTATTCTAATACATATAAAATTATTAGCGTGTTTGACGTGAAAAGATTTGTAATGCTGCAGTGTTACTTGATAGAGATCAGCTTTTTTTTTTTTCAAATAAAAATGTCAGAAGTGAATCACATCCAAAAATGAGTGATAAATCCAAATGTGTATTACCCAGTTTCTTAGACTCCTTGGAAAATAAATTACCTCTTGTGCTTAAGACCTAAGCATCATGATGGAAACATGGCTACAGTCCTCTACAGTTATAAAACATTACAGCAAGTCTCTAACCATGTGATGCTCCCCCGCCCCTCCAAAAATAACCACCACCACAGGTCCAAACAAAAAAAGGACAAAGTTGCCTTTGAATTGGTTAATGTTAAAGGAATTTTCAGAACAATTTGTGAATCATGAGAGTAAACGCACAGCACAACTGCTTCCAGTAAGCTGATCAAAGGCACAATCTAATACGTGCTTCCAAAACCCAGCATCAACTACCTGCATTACTGAGTAAATTTATAGCATTTAGATGCTTCTGTGTCTTTTTCATTTTTGCATCTTCATTTTGACTTTGTTCTGAAAGCACAGCAGTTAAATAAAATACTAGAAAAGCGAAGTGAGAACCAGAACTGAATAGCAGGTTTTCATGGCACATGTATTAGGCAAGGTAGTAAGATCAGCTGCAACAAATCATGCCAGGTGAAACATAAGTACAAATCTTTCTGGGAAATCTAGGCTAAGCCTGTTCCCATTACACACATTTTTGGACACTTAGACCACCCCAGACATTCTATAAAAATGAGATACTTGCACATATTGAATCTGCCTCTTTTTTTATGCAAATTGGTTATTCATTACATTAAGCTCCACTGTATCATACAGCAAAAATACATAGCTTTCTTTAAAAAGTTACAATGAGGGTTGTTGTTTTTCTTGTTGTTTGTTTTTTGTTGTTGTTGTTTCATCTTGGAGTAACAGGGAACAGGCAATTACTGTAAGGTGTGAACAGTCTTTATATTTATGCTTTTAGCTTCATAAAGTATCTGTCTAGTGGAACACTCATTTCCTTCAACAGCCATGAATATGAATACACAGAGAAAATAAAGAACATGCCTGGCTTCTGACTTGTCAAATACTATGGACCCACCCTATTCAGCACGCTTTGCAAGCTGGAAATATTGCCCAAACAGTTATGAAGATGTCAATGACTAGTCTACATCAGAGTTTCAAAGGTGAGTAGCAGATTTAACACTCCAAATTCTATGAAGTGCAATTTACAATTTTAATCTTGCATCCACTGGGGCCTCTGCCCTGCCTGCACTTAAGGGGAAATATCAAAGGAATATGAAAGCTGTAAAATATTTTAAGCCTGATAAACAGTTGCTGCAGCATTTGAAGATAATTTACACTAGGTGAGGACATACTCCATTTTCAGATCCTCCCTCTATATTCCAAATATAATTCTCTGCAGCTTATTCTGAAAAGATAAATGATTTATTCACTTTGTATTCCACATTGTCATTGAGGACATAAGCTACTAGCATAGCAACACTAATATAATGGTGTCATATGCAAAGGGAAGATGTTACACCCACTATGTAAGGTCAAGGTAAACGAAACTATCTGGTTTATCTGATTTTATTTATCACACACACATGCGCATACACATCAGTTTGCAGAATATCAGTGTGTCTTGGGCAGGATTTCACAAAGTACAAAATACTTCAGATCACAAACCCTTCGCTGCTCTCTCTCTTTAACAGAAAGGCATGTTTTGAGGATGATTCCCACGTTGGATTCACTCACATTCTGCACAGACCAAAATTATTAAGATAATATCTCATGCATTTTCCTGATGTGCTGTGCTACTTTCTGCCAATGGTCTAGCAAAACCAGTGGTGTACCTGTGTGTGGTGGTCCTGCAGCTGCATTCTCCAGCCCTTGATTAACTACCAGATTCAGGAAGGTTTTTGCTATTGTTACTAATTTCACTTTATTATTCCTATGTTGCAGTGAATTTCTTCAATTAAGGTGAGCTGGACTGCACCTATAATAATTGACTTGCAAGTCAGCAGCTAAAACTTACAAACTTTCTTCTGAGATTACTGAGCCTCCACCTTAGCACAGGGGTTTTGGACAGCCTTCCATCAAATAATAACACTGCCGAAAAGCCAAAATTGTCCAGGAAAAGCCATCTTATAGCTCACAGGTCACACACGGACCACTGCACATAGGCCACCATAAAAGGTCAACTAGCAGCGGTGCAACTGTGCTGATGGAGAGTAGTGCATCTGGGTGACAGAATTCAAGTCTATGATAGTGCCTCTTGAAGAAGTACATTTCTAAGGGAAGATTTAGAGGGAAAGCTAATGGTGAAGTGCAACCCTGATGACAGACACAACACAGTATTCCTGGTTTGAGACTTAACCTAACTATTGGATCCTAGTAATTCTTGATTTTATGTTGTCTGCATGCAGATTTTCTCTATAAACTAATAGTAAATCTGTATTTTACCACTTCAATCCATTCCTGTGCTTGCTTCATGTCCAGATTAACAGTAAATTTGCTAACTCTATCTGGGGTTAGCATGCACTATTAGATAATTGTGCATTTTCATGGGGAGAAAGGATAAAAAATAGGATACTTTTGCTTTTTACATAGCAACAGATAAGGTTTACTGTTAGGTATGTGGATTACTATTAGGTTGACTTTACTATTTAATATTTCTATTTTAACTGAATATTCTTCAATTCATTTTACTCTTGAAAACTCACAATAGCCATGAATTTTTGCAATGTAGAAGGCTTAAAGGATTTTTGTAGCTTACAGTTTTGTGGTGAGATTTGCCGAGTTACAGTTAAATGACTGGTGTCACTTGTTACAGTTAAACGACTGGAATCATTTGTTAATTATTTGCTTAGATCAGGTAACTTATTATTTTCTGATACACATAGGAAAATTAATCAGAGACTTGTCTTGGAGAGCAGAATGAACTGAAAAGAAAAGAGGAAAGAGTTCAGGCATAAGATAAAACCAAAACATTGTGATATCGATAAGCAAGATAAAACATTCTTGTTCAATCACCCCCAGGTGATTAGTAATTTCTTAACAAGCCTCCTTGGCAGGTTTTTATTCAAACTTGCTCAAAAAAAAAAAATGTTTATATAGCCAGTTAGATAGCATATACTTATAATTTATCCATATTTATCTTGATAAATACCATATAATGATATATATTTTCCTTTTTTTCTCCACAGATAAACACCCTTGTCTTTATCATACACAATAAAAGAGTTCAAAAAAAGGTTAACCAGTATCTAAGCAAGATTTGTTTTGTTTTGTTTTTAAGCTTGCCTAGAATCTTTCTTTCTGTGTGATGAATTAATCGCAGCAAGTCTATATTCTAACTTCTATACTCTATCCCTTGCTGAAGGAGTAATATATTCTACATAATGTTTCAGGACAAACTCAGTACACCTCTGCCCATGTTAGTGACTATATAACTCTCGGTCCTACGTAAAAAGCTACTTAAATTACTGGATAGTCAGACAAGTCCCATTATTTTCAGTTACTCTATCAAAAATTAAAATTTTTAACTAGAGTCTGAACTGACTCATCACATTCCTGCAGAAAGAACTTCGTGTCAACACACTCGGTTTAACTCTTCCAAGCCATGGTTATGCTTAGCTTGACAACTTCTGTCATTTTTATTGTTACAAAAATCAGTTAATGGGAAGTTCAGAGTGTATTAAAGACTAGGAGGTTAAAGTGAAAGTACAGCAAAGGGACAGAAAATTCAAAATACTACCTGAAGGTACAACAGGAAAGCATAAAGGCATATATTCTGTTTCACTGATATTTTGGATCAGCTCTTTATAGTGTCAAAATAACTCAATTTTATGCACCAAATAAATATGAAGAATTTTAGAACAACTCATCTCCTGGGGAGGCATGCAAGTAAAATACCCTGACTTTCAAAGGGGTACTTTTTCTTGTGAGAACAATAATATATGATGGGATTGAGTAATGCTGAAAATCCAGCTTGTAAAGCATATCAAATCTGACAATCCAAAGCATCTAAAAATCCTAAATTGGGCCAATGAAACCATTACACTAAGTTAGAAACCAAGAAATTTCACATTGAAATTAATACATTATTTTCCTTAAGAGAACAAAGCCATTCTTGGTTTCAACAAATACAAAATGACAACAGTATCTCCTTGAAAATACAAACAGGGCTTTCCTAAGAATCAGAAAGGTCCTGGACACTTGATACGTTTATGGGCAGAGGCATCTGCAATGTGCGTGCAACAAATTCACACTCCAGTGCACACAAAACAGAATCATCTAGTGAAGGAAATTAAGTCTATTCTTTGCTGAACGCATAGAGATCAGCTCTGCAATTGGCCAATGTTTCTCTCTTAATTTTTAACACATGCTAGGTGCGTTCCCAGGTAGGAATAAAACATTAACTCCCTTGACTTCTAAGAGATACAAATAAATCTGTTCACAACAGAATTTTTGACAGTGATTTTAATAAGCTCAAAATCAGCAAAAGTCCCTTTTAAAAAGCTGATGATTAATATTAGAGAGCTAAGATGGACTTATCTGTCTGATGAACAAAGCCAGAACACTGATGAAGCTGAGCAGGAAAAAATCACTGGTATGGAAACTACGAAGGAAGCAGTGCTGCAAAGTTGTACTTGGGCTTAAGGTTAAGTCCAGATAAGAGGAAACTTTGAGAAATAGTCATAGGTGCAGTTTTGACCAAAACCACAATGCAAATCATCAAGATCCAACCTGAACAGTTATGTGTAGCTGCAATAATGTAGGTTACCTGATCAATTCTATGTCAAATATTATAGATAACCCTTGTGTCTGGGTGGGTTTTCTGGACATCAGCAATATTCATGTGGTCGTATACCTTGTTTTTAATGTATTCATGTAGGCTTCATCATTATATCTGAGAATCTTGGAGTCAGTAAAACTATCTCTGTATCTGAGAGAGAGTCAAACTATATTCCTCTTTTTATGAACAGAGAACTGAAGCAAAGGACAACTAAAGATAGTGTTTATGACACTTAAGTCCACATGCCTACAACGTAGTCATCTGTAAGCAAATTAGAAGTATAAATGCCTTTGTATACAATGAGCAGAAACAGGCACTTCTAAATAGATTCATCAAACCCATCCTTGACTGTAGGTTGAATTCAATCACCCCTCAAAACACCCATTTCTTCCCACTGGTTGTTTAAGCAAAGAGCTCATGTATGTGCACAAATACAACAGATACATAGAGTTAGTTGGAGTGAACCTACTCATGACTCCTGAAAGTCAGAGAAGGTGGAGACCCTGGATGGAGACCTAGTTCCTGCTCTATCCACCTGAACACTTTCTCAGAACTGTGCAAGTATGCCCCACCTACTAGAAGTTATGAATGCCAGGAAAAGCATATCCTTTATCAAACTTTAAAACAAATTCAAAGTATTGTTATGATCTTACTTCATATAATAGATGTTTGTTTCAGCTTATGACATGTTTCAGAATGCCTGAACTTTATGAAGACAGTCAGCCAGCCTAACAAGAATGGTCATGTGCAATCATAAAACGATGAACATTATACCCAGGTATCTCTGCATATGATAAAAATGGGGATATATGTAATAAAATCCAAAAATAAGCTAGGTAAAGAGCATTCCTCATAACAGAAAGTGACAAAGAAATGTTGAGCTTCCCCATACTTAAAAGTGGGACATCTGTACTGTATGGTCTTGCCTGCAGTCCCAATTGTGGACATATACTCCAAATCTCTGTAGCTGGAGGATATGCCTCTACAAAATCACAGAATCATTTAGGTTGGAAAAGACCCTTAAGATCATCAAGTCCAACCATCAACCTAATGCTATCAAGTCCACAACTAAACCATGTCCCTAAGTGCCACATCCACACATCTGTTAAATATCTCCAGGGATGGTGACTCTATCTTCTACAGTTTCCTTTGGAAGGAACACCAAGTATGCAGACAGGCTTAGAGCCTAGCCAGTACCTCCTCGGGTCTGGGGACAAGACATGAAATACAAGGCATGCAGTGGATGCAGGTCAATTCCCCACCCTGCTGGGATACTATTCAGGTGCATTTCCTGGCGCTAGGACCGTGATGTATTTAACCCAGGGTGTAGATACAACTGCAGCAACAGCTTTCCTCTAGAGGTTAAGCTGCCTTATCAAAGTCATACGCTGTGTTGAACAAAAGGAGAAATCACAACCGATCTATTAAATATATCTCAGGAGAGAGACACAAAAATTGTTGCACCCCAAGGTTTTGGTGATTTTTCAAAACAATGCTGTCAAGACATACAACTTTTCATCTGATTTAGGAGAATAAGCAGCTGTAAACTGTACTCTTTACTGATTAAATGCCCTGGCAACCCTTTCTACATAAAACTGATTCATTATCCAGGTAATAATATTGCTATAATTATGCATGTGAGAAAATATTCAAGGTAACAGTCCACTTGATCAGTAAGTTCTGTAAATACATCAGCATTTAAAACACGTTAGTATTTAAATACCCCTAACCGATTTGGGAGAATGGTAAAAGTAACTTCCTGTGAAAAGTTAGTCTTTCAATTTCCAAAAGTAAGCAAAAGTACACTAGAAGAGTAGCTCCTGATCAGAAAGAACTACAGAACACGTTTGTTTAGGAATGAGGAAGGCTGAGTCAGAAGAGGCAGTGTGTAAGGAAACTAAGATGACTTAACCTAGATACGTGACAAAAAGATCATTAAGGGGTGGATCTAACCATTGATGTTAAGGTTTTATTACAAATAAAACAAAATTAATTATTAAAAAATATTCAGAATCTGCAGGTGAATGGAAGAAGTAGGGGTTACAGGATATTCTTTTTTAGGTGACGTAAAGTCTAGAATTGCAGGCACTGTTGTAGTAGACTGACTGTTATACCTAGCAGCAACAACACAATTTCTGCACCAGAGAAGACATCAACATTTTCTGTTTGAAGTGGATATCCTGCTTGGTCTAATAAGAAATGTGATCTTTTGCTAAAACTTTGCCTTGACTGGGCCTTTGAGTAAGTACAATTAAAACATTGCAACTTCTTTACTATGCATTTTTGGACATATAATAAATGTTAGGGATAGGAAACACGATAAATATTTTCTAATTCAAGATTTAAACTTTTTTGATGTAGCTTATCTAATATAACCTGCATACCTTTTTTGGGGGGAAGAAACAAACAAACAACAACAAAACCCTACAGCACTGTTGCCTTGCTGTTGTCTTTGAAACAGTTAAAAAACAAAAAAATTAGAAATCCAACAATTCCTAAGAAAGGTGGCAGAAATAATATCTTTAGGACCCCAAAGTATTCAGAATCATTGAATCATAAAAAGACATGAAGACATAAACCTTGTTGTAACCAGAGTTTTATTTTACATAAGTGAAGTATTTTTCATTTGTTAGGAGAGAAAAGCAAACAGAAGACTCAGAGGTGAAACAGGACACCAGGTTTTTGGTTTTGTTTTTCTAACTTCCAACTTTGAAAAGAATTAAACTGACTAAAGTAGTATTGTAGCAGATTGCTGCGATTTATTGTTTTGAAGAGGAGAAGGAATAATAAAAATAAAAATGACTGGCTTGATGTTATTTCCTGAAGGGGATCAGAATATAAAATGCAGCCAAGAAAGCAGAGATAGAGAAGCAAACTAAAAGGCTGGGCATTTGTATGGTACCCAGTAATAACTTTTATGAGTCCAATAGGAGGAACTATATGAAATACCGGTATAGGTATGAGGAATCCTGAATACATTCTTAATCATTAACTTCAAGGACCTCAGGAGATCACCTAGTTCAACTTCCTGCTCAATGCAAGTCAAATCAGATTGCTCAGGGTTTTATCCTGTCATATCTTGAAATACTTTGAAGAATGGAGACTACCCAAACTCTCTGGGCACTCTGTTCTTCTGCCAGACCTGGTCCCCCTTGGTCATCAGAGGCGGAATTTTTCTTCTTACATGCAGTCAGAAACTCTCCTGTTTCAGCTTATGTCCATAGCCTGTTGTCCTCCCACTTGCACCACAGTGAAAATCCTGGCTCCATCTTTTCACTTACTTCTTCGAGCTACTGGGGGCTGTTGTGACTGTTGTGACACCCCCTCCACCAAAGCCATTTCAGTTTCAGGCTGATACAGCCCTGGTGCCTCAGCTTCTCCTCACTAAGCAGGTGCTCTAGCCCCTGACTGGTGGCCAGCAGCTGAACTTGCTCCAGTTTATTCATGTTTTATCTTGCATGGGAGATGAGGAAACGGCAAACTGGATACACAATTTTAGATGCCATCTAATAAGTGCTGAGTAAAGGGGGAAAATCATTTCCCTTGATCCTGTTAATACAGCCCAGGATGCTGGTGGCCCTCTCTGCTCCCAGGACACACTGCTGGCTCATGCTCTGCTTCCTGTCTGCCAAGGCCCCTTGGATTTTTTCAGCAGAGCTGCTCCCCAGCCAATCCCCTATTTCTCCCCCCAAGTACAGGATTGTTCCCCAGTTCTCTAAGAATCGTAATACCTTTCCAGGCTCCCCTGGCTAAATTACTATAGCATTCTTTATTTTTAAGATATATACATAAATTAAGTTACCATGATGGATTTGATTTGAAAAGATTGACTTAGCTGTCTCAAACGGTTTTAACTGAAATACTGCAGTATCCATTCACTTAGCCAGAATAAGAAATCAGCCAGTCGCTTCCATCTGTACTTCTGGACACATTTCATAGAGCCAGCAGAACTCATCTACACCTCCTGCTGTCATTCATCTGATCATGTACAGTATTTCTGCTTCCATCTACACAGGGGGACGGCTTAAAAACTGCCATTATGGCTGGAATTAAGGAACACTAATGGCTTGCCAGCCATGTTCAGGGCACGAGAATGTACGTATTACAGAAGGAAACTAAAAGGAGTTGGTTTGCCCATCTCAGGAAAGTGAAAAGTGAGAGGGAATATTTTCTACAAATAAATCATGCATGGTGAACGCTGTAGGGGGGAAAATTATTTAGACCATAAAACAGTGCTGTCATAAGAACAAAGGAATAAATTTTAGGCTGGCAAGTGGAAAGCCTCTAAATGTGGAAGGATTAAAGCACTATAACAAACTTCCACTTAGGTGGCAGAGGCAAGGAACCTAACTGGTTTTAAGAGACAGATTTATTATTTGGGTTGGTGACATCAGCCAAGTTGATGAGTTAGGAGATCTCTTTTACTGTTATGTTGATCAACATTTGCATCATGGCTATTTTTTAAAAAAATGGTCAATGAACAATATCAAATGTGGTATTCCAATTATGAGTTAAACAAATATAAATGACAGAAAGTTAACCTTAGTGTGATAAGCAATTAGCAGAATTGTGCTGTGACTGCAGCTGATACATAATTAACAAGTGCTACAAATGATGTTATCCATCTAATTTGCCCAGATTGGAGTAACATTATTCTTAGGCATGTTTAGCAAGTTCTGCAGTAATGTGCACTTGAGTGAAGTGCTCTTTACTAACGTATTCAAATTCGCAAAGCTGTTATTAGAATTGCAAATAACATATACCCCAGCATTATTTTCTCTGCCCATCATTTTCTCTTCTTTGGAACTATTCTTGACAGAAAATCAAATTGTAACAAGTCCAAAGGATGTTTGCACAAATTGAGCAAAAGAAGCATGATAAAATTAAACAGGAAATACGTTTAAAAAATTATCCTGATGAACCAAGTGGAATTGAATTCAAAACATGTGAGTTGCTGCTGTGTAGGAAGGAACAAGAATTATGTAGTTCACTGGGGACAAAGGGAACCATTCATGGTAGAATTCACTTAAGAAAGTGAAAAAGGGAAAAATATTTTTTGAAATGTTGTATATATATGGCCCACAACTGGAGAATATCCCATTATTTAAAGTCTGATGAAATCAGTATAAAAAATCATCACCTTTCAGGGCTGGATCTTCAAGGGCAATACTTGTTGGAGTTGCAAAGTATTTAATTAGCAGATTAAAGCACAATTAAAAAAAGACGAAGAAACTAGTGGTTCACAGGTCTTCTGGTCACCTTTCCCAGAAGGATTTCGGAGAATCTAAACAGCTGGAGTAGTAATATATGATGAAGGAGCAGTTCCCTCAAAAGGAGGGCACACAGCCTTGGCTGAACAACATATCATTTATGTATAATTGATAGGTATACATACAACATATACATTACATTGGTAAAAGTCTTTGAATGGGGCATACCTTCCACCAACCTATCACGAATTTCTCTAGTTTCACAGATGTGGCTTTCAGGAGCATGTGATCATTCAGACAGCTGTGTCTCCAAATGGACATCATTTTCTGAGAGAGCAGCATGTCAAAATAGAACAGCTAACTATACAGTCTCTAGCAAGCAAGTAGGTTATTGAAGCATGCAGCACAACTTTACTTACGTTCAAGCACAAAACAACAAAGTACAGAACCTTCAGTTGTCTAGATGAGAGAAGGCTGATTTCCTGGGCTGTGTTTCCATCCTCACCTGTGGGTAACACCTGCAGTCAATAAGAGTAAAAGAAAAGCTAAACTACCTGTAATGTAAACCAATCATGTTTCTAAAGAAAATTCTTATTTGGATTATAAAGGCTGAGACTACAGTGCTTTCACTCAAGGCACAAAGGCACTTCTGAAGATTAAAGAAACTTCAAGTAAATGCTTCAGTCATCAGACAACGTTGCCAGATTTTCTTCCATTTGTAGAATAAAAAAGCATAGAATTTATACGTCTTGAAATACTATCTGGAAGGACTATATATAGGGAAGAAGAGGCAAAATGTTTTTAAGACTCTGTAATTGTTGACAGAAGCTTATGAATAAAAAGATTCCCTGGTCTTTGGATGACTCCAACTTTAGGTACTGGATAAGCTACATAGGAAAACAGGATTTGTAGTAGAAAAGTCTGAAAGAAAAATAAGTTTAATTTGACTATGTGCAGAGGATTTCAAGACAGATGAAAGTGTGAAGGAAAACAAGGGACGTTTTGCAGTAACCTTGAAAACTACCTTACACCCTTTGCAGCCTCACTAACTTTTCTGGAGTGGCTTGCATTTTCAAATGCTAAGTTTTAGCTGTGCGGTACTATCTTTTTTTTTTCTTTTTTTTTCTTTATATACATTTTTGTCAATGCTACCTATAAATTCAATACAATATTATATATGTGTAGTCTGTACATTTGTAAGCAATACTTAAATACAAACAAAATATACACTGATAAAGTTATGAAAGACATTTTTTTTCTGTGTCCAAAATTAACCCTTTGCTATTAGATTCCAAGTAAAGGCATGCCATTTTCAGGTTCTTCTATTACAAAATAAAAAATAAAATAAAATTGAAAAAAACAAAGCAAAACAAAACACTGACTTCACCTAAGACAGCATTCTTTGATTTGCTTTTTATTTTACTAGAAACCTTATGGGTCATACATTGTGTTTTCCCTTGGAAGAAACTGACAACAGAGAAAAATCACTTCTAGACAGCAGGGATGAAAATAGCTCCCTTTATTTAGACACAACAGGACTTTAGTCAAGAACAGAGATTCTTACAGTCTAAACTGTAGGTCTGCTGAGGCACTATACTCTTTATTGATCTTATAAACTGCAGTGCATGCAAAACAGAAAGCAGTAAAATTATTAGCCCATCAGTACTTTTTGTCCTCAGAAGTGATACTGCTGGACCAGTATACGAGATTGATTTTGACAATATCAGAAATTAGAGCATTTTATTTAGTAGTTGGCAATATCAGAAATTAGAGTGTTTTATTTAGTAGTTAAGTATATATAAAACTAATTCTCATCTGCATAGTTTCACACTTCGATCATGGATTAGAAATGTACCATTTGGTTAATTGTGTATGAAAAATGCAGTATGTGTAATGACACAGCCTCTCCCACTGGGGCCACTATAAAGGTGCATAAAAATCATCAGCTGTACTAAAGTGAGGATGAAGCCCAGAAACGGATCTGTTCTTTAAGCCCTTCTGTGCCTCTCTCCCTACCCTCACTTATCTATGCAAGGTAAACTAGTCTATCCATCATCCATGATTAGGAAAAGTTAGAACCTCTATGGGAAGCACACACTTCTTTATATACCTTTTTCAGTTCTACCTTTTCAGAACTCCCTTACACACCTAATCCTATAGCCATTAGTAAGGCAATAAAATGACATAAAATGAGCCAAGAGCAATAAAGCAATCATATCTCAGCATGTTTGTTTAGTTGTGGTCCTTAATGATGGAGACCTTCGTACCCGGTGATACCTGGAGCTGCAACTAATTCTCCTCTGTCTCAAAGCCCTGGTTAGCACTATTCTCAGACTTATGCCCAGTACTTTAAAGCCTGCCTCACACAAACCATGAAAAAAAAAAAAAAAACCTTTGCAAATTCAGCCAAAACTCTTTTTTTTTTAAAAAAACAATACCTGAAGAGTAGTTAGGTGAGGCCGAATGGTTAGAAGAAGTGGACATCAGGTCTGTCTCAGCAGGTGTGTTCAGGCTGCACTTCTGCTGTCCACACTTTGAGCAGGCTGGACATCAGTTAGATGCAATGCAAAACTTGCACAGCTGCACTGAGGTTGTGCTAAAATGTGTTAATGTAGGCCTCAGCCTTTGAGTGTACTGTCCAAATAAGATACGCAAAATGACTGGAACACCAAATAGAGTTTGGTAGGTGTTGTCATTAGACTGTAGAGACATCCTTAGTGGTAAGAAAGGTATTTAATACCTATGCACTTACGAATCTGATGGCCATTCAGGCTTTCCTCTTCTCAAAATACTTGACAAGCAGTCAAATATAAGCTGTACTAACTATAGCATATTGTGATTACTTTTACAGTCACTGCTGTGCCGATCTAAAATCCATTCCTATTAAAATACCACATCTCTTCAAGAGCTATAGAAAGCAGTAAAATTATTAGCCCATCAGTACTTTTTGTCCTCAGAAGTGATACTGCTGGACCAGTATACGAGATTGATTTTGACAATATCAGAAATTAGAGTGTTTTATTCAGTAGTTATAGCTATAGATCAACTATTTAAGTAGAGTTCCCTCTATCTTTATTTTGCCATTTACATTACTCTTTAAGAAGCTTTAAGAAACATTATTCCCAGAAGGGGACATTCTGATAATCTACCCCGACTTCTGACTAACACAGAAAAGTGTAACTTGACCCAATTATTCATAACCAGGAGCAAGAGCATGCACTTCTCCTTCAGGAGGACCTATTTTGACTTTAAAATTATCAACAATTTACCAAAAAATCCAGGGACCAATCACAGTCCGGTGATTAGTCACAATCACAAATATGGTCACAGCCAAAAACCAGTAATTTACTTCCAGCTTGGATATTTCTAGCTTCACCCATCAACCATCCCTGGCTTTTTTTTTTTTTTTTAAGAAAATTAATCCATTTTATCTTTTTAGGGTTGCCACTTTATCATGCAGAATCACTTTAGTTTCACCTCACTCATGTGCTGCTTATGTTCCAGTCTTTCCTTCCCAACATTTCTCTTTCTTCTTTCCCTGTCCCACTTGCTCCTTTTCAGTCAATCTCTTCTCTCTTTGATTTTGTCATTTTGTTTAAATAATTCCCTACATATAAAAAAACACTTCAAAATAACTTAAAAACATTTTGCAACATGAAGCCAACATGTCTTTAGACTGGTATGGAAATTAGAGAAATTCTTTCATGGAATGATTTTTCAAGATCAAAAAGTCATAATATTCCTGAACCTGGAAGAGACCTCTGTTGGGTTACTTACTACATTGTACTGAAATGTGAGCAGATTTTACTTTCTTCTTTAAAATCTTCATAACAAATGTTTATAAAATGCCTGTGAGTGCAATTATGCACTTTCTGTGGCACTTTGGACAGCACTGGTCTTTGAAACACTTTTTACTTGCAAGTAAGATCTGGAACTCTCTTTTAAGTAAACTCTGGGGTATTAAACTGCATTTCACCTTCTGTATTACACACCTGTTGCAATGCTCTTGCTCTTCCCATCTGCTCCAGACTTTTCCAGAGATATTTTATCACAGACTGTTTTACTGCAGATTTCATCAGTGCATTGGTTGTCTCCTACGAGCTCGGGGAACCTGTCCTCTTTCAAACTGGGATGAGCTACACAAATGTGGAAGCCCAGCCATAAACTAGCAACTGCTCAGAACAAATAAATTACCTGACCAGGAAAACATGTGATATGTTGCATTAATATTGCAAGCAAAAAGATACAACAGGTTGTGTTTGCACAAGCAAGTGTACATGATATACAGAAAAGGCATAAAGGTTGGCAACATTCTTCAAATAGCATGCTCTAAAGTTGGTCAAAAACTACTCTGAAGAAAAAATTTTCCTTTTACATTTGAATTTTTAAGAGTCCAAACAGTGTGTTACTGTGGAAAAAAAAATAAATAAATAAAAAAATTTTGCTGAAATAAAAACACAATAAAAAAGAGCTATGTATTGAATTATTTAATTGAGCCAGGATCAAAAGTAAAGCACTGTGTATAAATCACAAAGTAAAGCACTGTGTATAAATCACACCATTTTGCTTAAAAGCAGAGGAGAACAAAACATGGACAGACAGAAGGAAAAAGAAGAAGAAGAAGAAGAAGAAGAAGAAGAAGAAGAAGAAGAAGAAGAAGAAGAAGAAGAAGAAGAAGAAGAAGAAGAAGAAGAAGAAGAAGAAGAAGAAAATAATGGCAGAAAACCAAAACAAAACAGTGCCCCTTTCAGGATGACTGAATTTTGTTTAATCCATATTTTACTATCTGCTACATGATTTTATACTCTTGACAAAGTCTCAGGCAATTGGAAGAGTGCTGGGAAAATATATGCAGCTTTTTGTCAAATTTATGCCTCCCTAAATTTAGAGGACTCTTCTGAATAAAGAAACTAAAAATAAATCAGGAAACAATGTCAGTAATGAAGTCTGAACTATCCAGCAGTAAAAAAAAACTGAAATCATTTTTAGTATACTTTAAGTAGAACTTTCATAACATGAATAGTGGCAATGAAACTTGACTGGCAACAAGGAAAAAAAAAAGTAATTTGCAGCTCACTTCCACAGATGACCTTTTTTTTTTTTTTTTAAATGACACTGCCTATATGCACTGTGCCTTGTTTACTTACACTTTTAAACTATTTTAAGAACTCACACTTAAAATATGGCCAACATGTACTTTAAATAATCTTAATAGCAAAAGCTGGCACTGAAGTCAGATAAGCAAATATATTCACGTTAATAGTTACAATTTTAGTTTCCACAATGAAACTCAGTGCCAATTTACCTGGATACTGTAAATAAATTAACAGAATATAAAGAAAAAATGTCTACAGATTTATATTACAATTTGTTTTTTCATCACAGATATAGTATGTTTTTGTGTACATATACAAATGATAGACACAGAGAGGGCTATGCAGTTTGGGTTAGTGACAATTTTATGGAACAGTCATGTTTAAACACAACATAATTATCTTTAATAAAATGTGCTGATAAGTTAAGAAGTTGAAATATATGCATTTATATAAATATAACAGATTTATTCCTGGATTTTCTAAGAGGAAGACTTTTCCAGGATTCTGTAAGCATTCACTATACTAATGCTTTGGTCATTAGATTAACATCAGAGATACCTGACAAGAATTATAACTAGTAGGTGAAGTCATAAATTTCATTGATATATACAATATTTTTTTTCTGAAAAAGCATCTATAAAATAATGGCAGTGAAAACAAATGAAAAAAAAAAAGAAGGAACAAGTCGGTTATCAAAATTAATAAAATGTTAGTTAATCCAAATGTGAAAAAATATTAATCTAAGTTTAAAGGATTAGGCTTTTGTTTCCCTATGTTAATAAGCATAGATTTTTACTACTCTCACAAGTTCATCAGTGAAAGCATTGCTGGTCAGAGGCACGCAAAAGTGAATAGTACTACTTGTAGCACAAGCATTATTAGATCAGTGCTTTGTCAAGCCACTCTTCTTGATTCTCCAACATACCTTTATTAAGCTAAACAAATATTTTCACACAATAAACTTCCAATATGTAACTGAACATAGTCATAAAGTATACCAATCAGTAACCAAATCCACACACAAAATGGGCAAATTATTACAAAGCAGCACTACATCTGCAACAATAACAACATGCAGTATCTTCTAGAAGGTACTGAGGGACAAAGGACGCAAACCTTTTCAGTCTTACAAAAAGATACACCATTCAGGATACTTCTTTCAAAAAAGCCTGTGAGGAAAGCCATCTAAAACTGTTAGCAATAAGTACAATTAGAAAAGACATTTGAATCTAGAAATAGAAGTACCGTACATCCAGAAAGAGAAGCTCAGATGATTCTGAGGATAAACGTCAGATAATGGCTTTATGGCAAGTCAGACAAAAGACAATCAAATTTTATTCAGACCGAGAAAAGAAATTTTGCAATTTTTTAGTGCCGTAAAAGGAAAACTCTGCAACTGTTTTATGCCATAAAAATATTTATTAATGTGTTTATAGGCTGCCATTGATTTTAGTTGAAACACTCCATTAACTATTGGAAGACATGGTATAGAAAACATTGTGCAAAGCACTAACTAGTCTACAGGAAAACAAATAAAATGAGGTGAGATTAAATGAAATGAAAAGATATAAAAAGAATGCGATATACCAGCCTAGCAATGTTCTTTCCACAGAAATCGTTCTGTTCCAACTAGTTCTGAACACTAAAGAAGCAGCTGAGAACAGAGATCTTAGACCTGCTGAGAAATCATCTTCTCAGCAAAACATCAGTGAAATCGAAATGAGAAGCGTACACAATCCACAGATCAGCAGAAGATTGAGTACCCCCATAAAAAAAGATCCACAGAGAATTTTAAAAAATATTCAGGCACCTTAAGATGCATATATGCTCTGCAAGAGAACCCACGGCTCTTGATATTGGCTAGCTTCATCCTGTTGGGAACCAGCAAAGCGAAAGGAGTGACTCTTAACTGGAAGACTAAAAGAGGGAAGGACGGGATTGCTACCATTCAGAAGAGGTTGAAAAAGAGCAAGTATCTTGTGCAGTGACTTCTACACACACACACACACACACACACGCACGCACGCAAAGAGCTGCAGTACTCACTGTAACATCACTTTAAACATGAACTATGAACTGCAATTATTTATGATGGTTTCGATCACCCTGTTCCTTTTTGCTGGCAGACAAGAAGCTAAGTTTACAGACACCGCTTAGGATAGGTATGCTGTATTTCACTAGATGTCTATTTGTATCTTTTAATGCATGAGACCCTTTGAAAATCCAACCCCAGTCCTAAGTATTCCCTAGAGAAATGCGATGGTAAGAGTTTGTCTTTGCTAGACCATTTTTGTCTTGAGTTCATCAGTTGTCAATTAACTGTAAATGATGAAGGCAATCATAAATGGTCATGGGCAATTCTTAGAGCTCAGTTCCAGGTGAAAATGAAATCTGTTTTAGGAAACATGTTTTTGGAAAGTACAAACAATGACTGATTAACTCGAAAATGCCTTTTTTTGTGGTAAACATATCCTGAAAAAAGAGCTTAAGTTTGTTTTTCCTTGTTCTTCTTCTGCATGGATATGAACTTCATGAGCAATGTAAGCAACTTCTAAGTCTAAAATAAATACATGATAAATTTTAATTTAAATGCCTCTACATTAATTGAAATAAATGAAATAATTTAAAGTACTTGCAATTATTAACTAAGCCCCTTTTTAAAAAACTGGTTTCCATCAATCCGAACTGCATGCCACTGTATATCAGCCACATTCTGCTATACTACGACAACATAGCCAGTAGCAATTTAGAAAACACATTATACATAGCACTTAGTTTACCATGAAATTCTAGATGAGTTAATGATAGATAATGGCCTACAATTCATGTGTAACTTATTTCAGCAAATCTCACTGATACAGCAATTCAAGCACACTGCATCGAGGCTGCACTAAGTATAATCAAATGGGCTTGCAGAAAAAATCAGCAGAAATCACAAAACACTTAATAGAAAAGAAAGTGACATGCTTAGAAGTCCCACAAACTCAGTGTTGTCTGATTGTCTTAACACATCTGTTTTATTAGGATTTCCAGTGCTGTTTGTGGAGAACAGAACTCAGGTGTCATGCTGCTGAGCATCCTGCTCCTTACCCAAAGCTTTTCAAGTAGTTACAAAAACCTGCCCAGTATCACTGTGATGGCTGCCATCTTGACTGACACCAAAATGACATGTACAGGGTATCTTTGCAAACCCTCTTACATCTTTCTAAATGTGTTACTGGATCCACATCCAATACTCAAGATTTGGGTGCACCCTGGATGCGCCCACTGGCAATAGGTTTGCAACAGCAACAAACTTTAATACCTCATGAATCAACCCCTTTCAAGAAGGTCTGATTGAAAGAAATAGCAGAAGTCCCAGTAATACCTATTTATCCGACAGATCTATGTATGACTTCGTTAGTAATCTCCTTTCATTATGAAAGCTTACCTTAAGCCTAATCCTAGCCCTACCCTTTGTTTTCTATCTATTAAACAATCATTAATCCAGGAAAAGTCCTTCCGGTTTAACCCACGATTGGCTTTGTTTCTTTCAGTGCCTTTTGGAGGAAATTTGTCAAAGGCTTTTTGGAAAACTGGCTATGCTGTGACAACATCTAAAATCCCAATTATATAGCACTTCAAAGCTCCTTAGCCTTTGCCATGAACTGTATTGGGATAAGGCCTGGAAGGGCAGCAGACCCCTTGCATCCCTCTCATCTGCCTTGCTGGTGGGACAGGAGCTATGCCATTTGCTTGCTCTCTCAGGACAGGTCAGGGACCAGAAGGCAGGCAGCACACAGCACCAGGAGGCCAGTCAAGGCACACCAAGGTCAGTAACATCTTTTCCCTGCATTTACAAGCTTCTTGAAAGACCTGAAAGCTTTTGAAATGGGTGAACCCACTGCAAATATGCTTTCTATTACAGATTTAAACACTTTTTTCTGCACAGAGCTCATGCTGTACTTCCTTGGATTTCATCTGCAGCCCTTTATGGAAAAATAAAATAAATAAAATAAAATAAAATAAAAAACTTTGTGGCATTTACCATTTTATCAAAAACCATGGCATTTACCACAGCTTTTACCATGACATTGTGATACTTTGATACAAGGGTATATGGTGACATAACAGACACAGGCTAGTGAGAGAGATTAGTAAATATGGATCATTCTGTAATAAGATAGTTGAAATAATAATACTTTCAAATATCTTCCTACTTGCAAACAGTGTGCTAGAATAACTATTCTTTTTACCAGGATGATGTGTAATAACCTCCTCTGGAAAAGCCTAACAGGTGAAACAGAAAATATCTTTAAGGTTGGGCAAGAAGAAGGGTGGTTCTCCAGCTCCTACCCTCGTCCTTCTCCATGGAAAAAGGAGCCACCCACCTCACTGTTGGTAGCATGAAAGGCACCACTGCCAATGTGGACTCTATATGGCAGCTCTCTCTCTGCAACCACTGTCAACCAGATCAGTGATAACGAACTCATTTAAAAATGACATGTCCACTCTGCGATCAAAAAGTCATTGACGTTCACACACAGTAGATGTCGGAGCACAGTCAGTAAAAACTAGAAACATGTCTCATCCTTAACAAATGGCTGTGTTCATTTGTGGGGAAGGTCCATTTTTTATATGGCATGTGTTATCTCATTTTGGTGGTTTGGGAAACACTGAAACAAAGAGAAGTAAAAATACACATACAGAAGCCCAAACATATCCTAGAGAACTTGAAACACCTTTTGTTATGAAAAATACAAATAAAAATTCAGGAAGTACATGATTGGACTGCAAAGACATTGGAGCAAGATTTGTCTACTGAAAATTGGCAGAACTAGCCTATTTCCACAACAAAACATATCCTGAAGCATTTACTTTACCATTATTTAGTTTTCTCATCTGTCTTTATTTACCTAATCGCAATACAAATCTGTGTAATTGTGTAGATATAAAGATCTCCTCTGTAATCATATTGTTGCCTCAGTGTCTAAGTATATGCTTTTTAATTAATCAACAGCAGACATAATAATTATCTAAAGCTGAATTACTGGTTTTACTTGATATTATATGTTAATTCTCTTCAACAAAAATAAGAACAGAAATACCATTGCTCTTCTGCTACTGTTTCAGTCGAAATCTACAGGTTCACAGCTTTTTAGATTCACTTTTTATAAATTACGTGGAGTTTTGACACAATTTAGTTAATTCACACACAAAAAGATAGGCCCTCTACAGAAATGTCAGTTTTGGTAGCAACAGCCACTTCTCAATGGGAAGAATGTACCTTATCCATACAAAGAGATGAAAACAGAGTTCAAACTACCTTTTTAGCAGCAGCTCCCCTAAGAAAAGTATACATCAAAACTAACACACCGCTTCTTCCAAGAGCAGACATTACTTTCACCCAAAGAAAAATTATCTTTAAGAATATGTGTAACAGTGCCCTCTGGTGAGTATGTGCCCACGAAATATTCTTTCATTATAAGCGCAAAGAGAGTGATTTTGTGGCAGGGTTTATAAGTAATTTGGACAATTTTGTGAACTGAATTATGGTATTAATTCTCAAAACCAACAGCAAAGAAATTAGATATTTTGAGATTACAACTACTTCATGCAATTGGTTTACGCCCATGCTTTTAAATACAAACTCGCATGAAGAAAGAGACAGTAGCCTTGACTAGATGAAGATTTATGAGTGCTATAGACAGCATAGCTACTTTTATGGCTGAGAATGTAATAGATCCTAAGCAAACACTGATAAGTCCTCTATTCTTCTAAGAAGTAACCACCCACCAAGCGTCCTGACATTGGAAAGCCCCACAGTTTTGATAAGAATAAAGACAAGCTAACTGTAGAAAACAACTTCATTTCTTAAGTCAGTTGAAAACATTCATCAAATGTTTTGTGGACAAAAGCTGTGTCTTCTTCCATTACTAGACAGTGATCACTGCATTTTCAATCCTACTACAATGTATACATACACAAATACATACAAAATATGCATTATATGTATATGTATATATGTATATATGTATATATATATACACATAAAAAGATATTGGATAGACTTGCTGTTGAACCAAGGAGTAAAATTCTGCTTTCAAAAGGTTTAATTGTCAAACGCAAGAAAAGGTACTTCATAAAAAAAAACCAAAACTGATACAAAATTGCAGTGGTTGAGGCCTGAAAATACCATTCTGGTCTAGTTTATTACCTCCCATTTGGTGAGAAACCAAGGGTAGATTTACTGGGAGTGTCATACTACTTCATTAGTGTCTCCCAGAAATCACACATTCCATCTCTCAAGGTACCATGGCAGCTACTTCTAGCCTCCGTAGCATAAACTAAACTGTAGCAATGCTCCTGTAAGGGCAGGAAAAATTAGGGAAGTTATTGAAACTGTTTGTTTGTAAAATGTTTATACAGCATAAGAATGAGAAAGGGAACTTAATGAAAATATTACCCTAATAAACTTCTCTCTCTCCTTTGACGATCACTTTTCTCACTCATATTAAATATGGCTCATCACTCTCTTGCTCTGACCATGGTGACAAATTAACTTCATGGTTTTTAAGAAAGGAACTTGGCAGTCTCACTGGATTGTTTAACAAATAACCAGCTATCCTCAGAGGATTCAAAAGAATCACTTCCAGCCAAGTTCCTTTTGGCCAGGTTATAAATATCAGCAGGTGGCAGCAAGAAGTAAGGGGGTCTGTTAAAATTAGATCAGAAAACAAACAAACAAACAAACAAAAACACAGATTTTCACAATATTTTGCAATGTTCTGTCAATATGATATGATATGATATGATAAGATATGATATGATATTATACAGTGATGGTTCCACTGGACATTGTCGGTCTTTATTATACTATATGACTCTTCAAAGTTATGCATTTGCCTCCCCTAACAACACCTTCAAAACATCCAGCCATCAGCTTTCCCAAAACAGAGGCACTGGTACTTTTCAAAGATGACAAGTTCATTCATTTTACACCAAATAAATGAGTGTGCTATGTTGCAAACAACAATTAAAAATAAATAAATAAAAATAAAAATAAAAGTTGCAAAGAGTTAAAAATTCTCCCTACTTTGTAGTTTGTCACCCTGAAAAAACAAATGCAGCGAGTAAACTCTGCTTTTCCACAGGTTGAAAATGAAGCCAATTTATTTTGGCAAATAAAGAAGGGAAGGGGCTGTGAAAGTCAAGTCTGCAGTAGAAATATTAACTTTGCTGATAATACAATTAAAAGCACTAACGGTCTTAGAGCAAAGGCTACCTTTTTATTATGCCAGCAAACAGCATTCAGCCTCATGAGGCTAACAAGCATCACTGCAATATATGAAAAACCTAGTGATGGTTCAGACCAGTCTGGGGTCTGCTCCGAACCTCAGATGCAGGGAAAGGTACAAGTCAGCAGTCAAATTAAATTACTGACTTTTAAAATTTCCCATTATATATTTTTGTACAGTTCCATAGATATCTCTAAATACAGGCAGCTGCCAACAGAAGACTTCAGCCAGCAGCAAAATGGAAGAGTGAAACCGCAATGTAAGATGTCACCATTTGCTTATGTGAGGAAGAAGAGTAAGAGCTAGGTACAGCCACTTTATGTTTAGTGTTCATCACCAGTGAAGGAATTGATAGCTCGAAGTGCTAGGATGACAATGTGGTTATTTTGTGCCAGATTAATAATTTTGGTAGAGTGGAAAAATATGATCCAGGGTAGTTGTAAACAATACTGCATGGGAATTTAGTAGAAGTAACAGAAATTTAAAAGCAAACAAAAAAAAAAAAAAAAAAGAAAAAGACACATTTCTGCAAAAAACCTTAGCAAATTGACAAAAAGTGACAAAATTGTTACAGTTATCCCACATTCAAAATTGATGTGATCTAACTGTAATGGACGTTTGTTCTGGTAGTAAAAGCAAGAGCACTAAAAAAATCAGAAATACTGTCCTCCTTGGGGTTCAGCCCAGGCTTGTTCCGCTTGCTACAAAGCTCCACATTCCCTAAGGCGTACTCTCTGGTGTGCCACCAAAGCTGATGCCAACTGTTTTCTTGCTAAGCATTTGTAAAAGAGTTAAAGGAAGCTTTACCGAAATTAACTCCTTATTAATCAAAGGCAAAATAATTTTCTCTCTTCCAGTCACATCAGAGGGGGGTGGCGGGAGACAGTTATTTGGGAACTGGAGAGCCCTGGCAGCCTTCCTGGCTCTTTTAGCTCAAAACAGAATATTTGTCAGTGCCGTGGCATGGTTACACCAAGCTGACTTTATTCTTCTGTTCACAAAGGGGTACTTCACATGTCTTAGATCAGTCACAGCTTGCCCCAGTGATTCAAAAGGAAAAAAGGAAGGAAAATAAATATACTATTATTCTAGATTTAAAAAAAAAAAATGACAGAACACACAGATTTTGTTCAGTACTACTGATTTTCCTGTTCATTCCTTTATTGCAAGCTGCTCTGACAGCAATGCTGAATAGTAAATAAAGTAAAAAGAAATCAGCTCTAATCAGATATACTTATGATTCCTTTAGCTGTTTTATCTTGACAAAAATGGACCCTGGTTTGCTTCCTTTGGGCTGTGGTATTATACCATTACAGACCCTTCAACACAAAGTTACAAGAAAAAGAGGGACAAATACTTTTTTCTATTTTTCTCAAATCTTTGTAACGTCTAGATTTTCCATCTCAACTGTTCTCGTTCAAAGTAAATCTAGTTCAGGAAAAAATCCCCACCTCATTTCCCTGAGAACCTAGTTGTTTTATCTACCTCAACAACCAAGCTACTCTACCTTGTCATTTCAATTTTCACATATTTTCTCTTTGTGTATTAGTTCTATGATTCAATGAAATCTCATCTCCAGCCCACTGCCATAAACTACTGTCCGGAACAAAGCTCCCTCTCAAATTCAATTTCAAGCAAAATGAAAAAGAGAAAATCACAAATGAGAAAGTGGACCACAACCAATCCTACAGGTCCCATTCTCCCAAGGTCCGCAAGTTATTTTGCTTCATCAAGTAAACCTGAACTACAGGAAGGTGCTATCACTTCTCTTGTTGCTGAATGAGAACGTGTTAATAAAAACAAGACTTCCTTACGGGGACATTGGAGTGTCAATGTTAATCACTGGTTTTGCTGAAATATACTTCTTGATCTCAAAAGTGATTTCCAGATGAAAGACAAACAGCTGAAATTTTGTTTGAATAAATGGGAAAGTAGACTGTCACAGATCTAGTGGAATTGCTGTTGCTAAACCATGATTACAATGAATAGTAATTATTTATGCAATGCTAACACCTAGAAATCATTTGTGCTCATCTGAGTTTTCTTGGAGACATTTAACAGCCCCAGTAAGCAGGATGGCAAGAAACCTTTACATTTATGTTGTCTATACTCTGCAGAAAGCACTGACCTGTACAGGATCTCAGTTTAAAGAATTTTTAGATAGGGAAAAATTTATTTTTGTTTCAAAATTTAAAATATTTTTTGCACCTTCTTATACTGCATTTTAAAAGCTTTGTAATTTCTGTCTCCAACTCTGTGCATGTGTTTTTTCTCCACACTATATACCTACATAACATTATATAATATAGCTTTGTAGACAGCCCCACCTGCTAAAGCCTCCCCAAGAGATCTGTAATAGCTATAACTCACAGGACTGTATTTTCCTTCAAAAGAAAATCTGGAAAACACCTAAAAACAAAACACTTATGTAGCAAACATTTATAAATGCTGGAATTTAGCAACCTATTTGTGAACCTTAGTAAGTTAAAAGGATTGAGCATTTACTAAGGTTCTCAACAGTGAGAAAATACTTTGTCATGTAATGTAAAAAATTTTTGCAATCAAGAACAAGTAGTTGTCTGTATCCATACTGTGCCATGGTTGAGGTACAAGCCACACAATTGCTTGAATGGAATTACATGCAAAGGAAGTTAGCACCAAATTAAAAAAAAATGTTCACACAATGATTGTGAATTTTAATGAAAATGAAGGAATTCATTTTTTCCTTCTGTCACAGTGGTTTTAAACTGGTATAACTCAATTAACTGAAGTTTGGTAAGCAGAGAAATCAGGAACAGTGTGCAGAACTGGTGCTAATGATTCCCATGTGCCACATGATAGCAGTGATGTACTAATAATAGCATATTCTAGCTTGACGCAGGTGTTCCTAGAGTCTTCATGACTATTGAAACAGCTTTGGCTTGTTGAAAAGCAGCACTTGGAATTCTTTATTCAGCTGCAAAAAAGAAGGGTTATTAATGAAACTTTTTTGACTTCTTCAGCTGAGCTTTTAAAAAGCTAGACTACAGTTGAAAATGCTAGCATTTCTCCATGGCTCTTCAGGGCATTACCTCATTCTTGTCAGGTTTACTATGGTATGATTCCATAAGTGTGCATATGGTACAGAATGAGACTTTAATGAACTTGGTAACCTGCAACATGTTAAAAGTAACCCTCTAACATGCATATGTATACACACCTTGTAATGCACATACATTTCTCTAATGCCTTTAACTTTCCCATTGCTCTATTGGAACATAAAACTCTTGTTACAACTTTATCTGTAAAACACCCATTTCAGATGCCTCAACATTTTCTTTTCTTCTAAGCAGAGAATCCATCTTTTGTGGAGGACCTATAATCCTCCACACCTATAATCTTAACCTCTACAACAGCTTCAGTGATGCTTATCTGCAGACACTTTAACACTTGCTATCATATCTTCTCCCTTGTTCCTGCTGTTCAAGTAAGTTCTAGGCTTCCTCTTGGCTTCTTATACCAAAGCTTGAAATGTGCCCAAATAAATAATCTCTCATTATCTCCCCCTTCTCTCTGTTCTTTCTGAACTGCCTGCATATTTCATAATCTCAGAATCAACTTCGTTCTTCTCCTCTTACATCTCATCTGCAGACTTCCTGCTGATTCCTGAAACACTCTCTGTACATAAAAATTTTCTTGGCATACAGCCAGAGTGTGCTTTTCTTACCCCAAAATTGTGAGGCAACAGCTTATTCAGAAACCCAGACCTTGCAATGAAGAGTTTTGCAGCCTTTGTCCCTTTTCAAAGATACCTCTAACTAGAAGTCCTGCTCTCTTCAGTAGCTGCTAGAACTGATGTCTGAACTGTGCTCTTCCTGGCCATAGATGCTTCAGGTGCTGGAGGCCAGTCACCTCATTTCATCCCTTCCAAACACAAGGTGGGAGAGCAGAGCCTTTGGAAATACACCCTACACGCATCTTCACCAAATTCCTCATCTTGACACTCATCTGTTTTCAATTCTGTTACATCTCCTTCTGCCCTTAAGCCAAGCTCTCCAGTCCTACAGATGTACAGACTGTAATCCATCCTCTAACACACAGAATGATGTTCCTGCTCCTCCCCGAAGAATAAGTTACAAAAAAAGAATAAACTTCCTCCAACACTCACCCTCTCCCTCACCAAAGTATTTGCTTGGAAGAAATCTACTGCAATGGAAGAAGAACATGGTATATCACATTTTTTTCATGCTGCAACTGCCAACTAACCAGCTACATTTAATATATAGCTGGCTGTTCAACCTATGTCTTTAGCAAAAGCTGCTGGGCTACTCCAAAGATAAACAAACAAACTAACAAACAAAAAGTCCAGCAAACTCCCAAACACACACACACAAACCACGCATGTATGATTAGCTTTTATACAGGAAAAAAAAAAAAAGCTTTGCACATTACTCTTATTTATTAGTACTAACACTTATAAGTAACTTGCACATGCTTATCTTGATTCAGCTGAACCAAGGCAATTCTGAAGGAATTGGACAGCTACACTAAAAATAGGAGAAAAATATATGATGGTAGTAGTCAAGGTCATACGGATTAAATGATTTTGCTTAAATAAAAATGCACATAGCTCTTCTCCTTGTTTAGAGACACACACAGAAAATTTGAAACGAACTGTTTGAGCATAGGTATCAACACAGACAAAATATCTATCAAGTCTAACCTCTCAGTGTGGTGCACAAAGTACAGTAAAAAGGCAACACGATGAATGAAACACAAAAAAATTACTCGGGAAACTGAAAATGTGTGGGATTTTTTTCCTTCATGAGAACCAACTCTGTTTCTCAATATAGCTTACTAAACCTTCATTTTCTATGTAAAAATGGTCTACAGTAAGATTCATATGATACAAAATACACATGGGACATTATTCCGAGATGTTCTAAGTCAATATAAATACAGTAAATAAAAATACAGTAAAAATTAACTATAAAAAGTAAGAATCGTTTAACAGAGGAGCTGTTAAAAGCTTTGGGTTTTGTTTGCTTGTTTGTTTGTTTCCTTGTAACTGTCTAGTATAGCTGCATCTGCTTTGGTATTGCTGCACATTTTACCACATGAAAAATTAGGTGTCACTGTACTTATAAGCACAGCAAATCTTATTTCTTCAAATATTCATTACATATGACAGTCAATATTTTTCTAACTCAAATAATGCCTATCTTCAGTTTTTCTGTAGGTCATCATCATTCTCATCTCATTTATTTCATTTGGTGTAATTCCCACAGTGTTACTGCATGGAATTTCAAATATCCACTATCATTAAAGGCTGACAACTATGCGTAAAAGTAGGTGACCCTTTCTCCCACCATAATCTGCTAAAACAACTTCCAAAACACTCACTGGAAGTTTTATATAAAAGTCAACAATATTCTTCTACATCGTACATACAGTGTCTTTCCTTTCAGAAGCTCCGTACATTTTCCTTTAAATGTCGACTGCGCTTAAGTATTGGGCCTATCTTTAAAAAAATTCCCATATCTATTCACATTGACCACCCGCCTTCTCATTGGCAGTTGCACAGAATCCTTAGGAATGCATTCAATATGTGTTTAGTTCCCAAGAAAACAACATAGCTGACAAAAGAAGGAAGGTAGCAGTGGTGTCATACTTCCTACAGTACAGTGTGTATCACCACTACATGTTTAATGGACCTCAGTTCGAGAACCACAGCCCTGTTCAACTCTAAACACAGGTATTTATAGACTAGCAGATGTATTTAGTGTCATAAACATCCCCTTTGGTTGGAAAAATTAAATGACATACACTGATTAATAGTAGGTGACTGGTTTGTTTTCTTTTTCTTTTTCTTTTGTTATTTCTTAAAATGCTAGGCTAATGAGGCATACAAAATGATTCTAAACGGTTTTAGGAAAGGATGTAAAGGTCTCCTTATGGGAAGGTTATTGATTTTCAACAGGAATCTAACTATGTCACATACAAATAACAGCATTAAATGCTTTGTTTCAGGGCAAAAAGGCAAGCAAGCTGCAGTCTTGTATGCTTCACAGATTTTCTCCCAACCATAGAAAACATACATTCATCCAAATGCTGTATCTAAAGCTTGAGATACACTATAAGTAGTTCCCAGTGTTGCTAACTGGAAGATATTCTTGTATGTACATAAGCTTGTCTTACAGTTCTACTATACCTACACTAACTGTAGGGTCAGGGTCATCTCAAAAAGTTGATACTGGATCTCAACCAAAATGAGTTAGGATTTTGAATCACTAGTATTAGGACTATGATACAGACAAAGAGACAAAGAGGAGGATGTCTGTGTTCTTTGCCAGACCAAATACAAACTCTATATGGAAAGCGTCTTTACTGAAAGAAAAGGATTCCTGCAAACAGCAGCCACTAGCAAGCTACAGATTTTTCTTGCTATCTGAAAAAATATATCTTGCCTCATCCAGGATTACAGGACATTTTGGATTCTTTACCTAGCTAAGAGTAATGGAGCATCTTTAATCTTCACAAGCTACGGTTACGGTGGAGATATATATCCTTCGTGGAAAAGTGCACCACACTAGCCATTTTCAAGATTTCTAAACTATTACTGATGCCAGGGCTCCCCACAGTTTCTACTGTCAGTTGTACTGGTCTGAGGTAGAACAGAGCTCTTAAACTGAGAAATTGAACTCTGTTACTTTGATCACCTAAAATTACCAGACAAGGCAGACAAAGAACTTGTTTTCATAGTGACCTCCCAGAGTACATTGTCTTTCCAGGTTTGATAATGTGTTTAGTTCCAAACAGCAGCTTCCCTACAACTAATTCTGTTATTTTGCCCAACTAATGAAATGCCTCTGTATTAGGAGATTTTCCTCCATGACCTTCCCCACACAGCTAAGGTTTAACAAGCAACTTGCTGGCTTGAGCTGCTCTGTAATGCTGCTTTACTTTCTGTCTTGGAAAGCAAGAGGCCAGTCTTACAAAGTCAAAGCTGCTAGATGCAAAAGGACATCATGAAGGGTTAAAAAGTTTGCTGCAATCTCATAGATATGTTCTTCAGGCCAGTCAAAGTCGTGCTCATTTTTTACCTGCCAAGGTTTTTGCTGTTCATACATGTATCTTAATTTCAGAATGCTCATTTACGCTCTGTGGTACCATAGAAACTTGGGAATGATCATTGGGAGTGTTTTTCATTTCCTACCTTCTTTCAGTTTCAAATACATATTGAGAAATAAATTACTTGACCTAGTGGATTAAAATAAGATAAAAACTCCACTATTAAGTTCTATGCTAGCAAAATTCATAACGAAATTTTTGTTAAAATTTGAATTCCTTTCTCAGCCAAAGCCTGCAAACTGTTTAGCGTTTCCTTGCTCTTGAAATGTAAGCCTACTTATTTAAAGTTTCCCATATTTTATGTATTATTAAAAAGGTCTTTATAGACTTGTTATTGGAAAGATTGCTATAGCGGAGTTGCTTGTTCTCCTATTTACCACTAATCAACATGATGTTAAAAATGAGAGATGAGTTGCTCTCAGTCAATTTTCAAGCAGGCAAATACCACTACCATTACATATCCACAAGTACAGCACACTCTTTTTGGCAAGAAAAGAAATAAGTAATTTATCTGACAGAACAATTTATTGAGGTCTGGCTGCAATACTCTACAGCTTCAGCCTCCACTCTCCTCAGAGACGACCGTTCCTTTCCACGGGTACGGCAAAGGCAGGCATACACCCGCACCTCAGCTACTGACATTCAGCATCTACCACATTAATACAAAAGGCCCTGTATTCAGGAATTTAAGATACTATGTCAGTTGTGAACAAAGATTTGTATTCCATTGCCTTTGCTATGGGGACAAGGACCTCAAGGAGAGGTGGGAGATGAAGTGTACAAGCAAATGGTGCTAATGCTTTAAACTGCCTCAGTTGAGCCTGAAAATGTAAGTGAAATGCATCAGGAAGCTTGTACTGTTTCTTCCCTGCTTTTATTTACCTGCAAACAAAGGCATTTGAATAAAGCCTTAGAAATTTGGCCAGAGAGATGGACTCCAAATCAATCCAAAAGCTCAAACCAAACCCGTGCTTGTGAAGTACAGAATGCACTTCCATTTTTTAATGTAATATGGATTGCTCATTCCTGGGAACTGAGGCTCTGCTTTGTTCTATTTATGTTCTACTCTCAATGCAAAATAACAATAGTAAGGAGATACAGACCCTGAAAACTGCTCTTTATTAAGTTCTTTTTATCTTGACTCACTTTAAACCAAAATAGCCGTAACCAACCAACAAACAAAAAAAAACATTCCTGAAGTTAACCTAATACATCTGCAATTAGCCTTATGTATTTTACATTTTTAAAAATTAAAATTCTTTACCTTAATCCTGTGGTTAATTTTGTTCTTTAAGGAAATTCACTTCTGCAGATGGTGTTTCATCTTTGATATAATGATTAGGCTTTCCATGTAAGCTTGGGTGTCAACCCCAAACTCTTAAAGGGGCTACTGTGAATCCCTGTAATTTATCTAGAAGACTCTGAAATGAAACACAGTAAGATAAATCTCATATTAAAATTGAGTGCCTTCCTTTGGTTTTGTTTTGTTTTGTTTTCTCACTATCACAGCTAAAGTTGTTCATGTTACAATAATCAAATCTAAAGTTCTGCCTTAAATTTACGTCAGACCAAGTTCTGGCACTTCAAAATAGAAGAAAATGAAAAAGAATTGTCTCTAAGTCTCTCTAAAACACTTGTTAAAATCGCATACTTAATAGTAATATAAAAAGTCACTAAGCTCAAAAAAAGAGCCAGATAATAAGAGAAAAAAAAAGAAAGTTAAAAACAATAATATAAGACAAGACACTGTTAAACGTGAACTGAGACAACAAGCTCAGAAGACATTAAAGCCTCATAAAATTGTAAATCTCCCCAAAATATTTTGGATTTGGACACTGGAGCTGGGAATACTACCTTTCTCCCAAAAGGCAAGAAGGATATAAAGTAAGGATAATACATACCTATTATGTAGATAGCATCTACCATGAAAGTCAGACCTAGCAGTAAAACCTATGTCTTGTTTTCAGAGTTCATAAGTAAAAAGCCAACTTCCATTTCTGTGATGACAAAAGAAGAAATACGGATGGTAGGTTAACCGCCCAGAAATAATATGAAACCACAGACGTAGCCAGCGCTGTACAAGGTCTCTATCCAGCCTGCCAGTGTCACTGCGTGGCTACCAAATGGTCCAGCAGAAAAGACTGTTTCCAACTTGTTTAGCAGTTGGGAGCATGGGAGTAATAAACTGGTGAAGCATTTAGCAATAAGGTAAATGCAATCCTATCAATTCACGAAATCGTAATTACTCTTGGAACTACAACAGCAGGTACAAGCCAACACCTGACTACAGCTATCGAGGACAGTGAGTATGTATCGATGTGCAATCACAGTGTGGGCACCATCTCACTTCCCTGAGTCATCTCTAGATCTCTACTGAAGGAATTTCATCTGTTAATGTAACGTCAGTCTGATATTTCCTTGCAGAAGGAATAGATACTATTATCCTGAAGGGTACATCAAAAGACGCTGTCTGCAAGACACTTTGTGGTGTGATTCTGAAACAAGTGATATGAATAAGAGTTATTTTTCTCATCACAGTCATCAATTTAAAAAAAAAAAAAATCTAGCTGCAAGATGCACAAAATGTGCCTGATACACATGAGGAAACATGGCAGTTGCAATGAAGAGTCTTCAAGTGTGTGGAAGAGCTCTGAGAGCATGAACTGGTCCCATTCCATGCCCAGTGCCAATACTTCAAACTTCAGAAGTTAATGAACAAATGCCTTCTGTAATACAGAAAAAGGGAAATTTGAAGATCTTCCTAACTTTCTGCCAGTGAGGCCTATTTTGGTTAACAAGCAGCTGGTTACCGGTGAGCGTTGCTACTAGTTTTTTCTCAGAGAAGTACAAACCAGGCTGGTGTAGCAGAGCAACCCCATTCAAAAATGATCAGGGGGATTCTCGTTGCAACATTGCCATAGATGCACTACAACCACAAGCTGAATTGTATTTGCCATTTCACAGAGGTGGAACTTATTCATGGGTACAGTTCAGAGGATTTATTAGCACCTCTCTAATCCCCTCTCCCACCTGAGCCTAACCCCTGTGTTTGGGCAGGTACTGTCATATATTTGCACCAAGAAATCCTCCTCCATCAGAGAATTAAATACAATTAAAAAACAGAAGTCCTGGGGCAAACTTTACCATGATAGTAGACAGACAGTGAAAACAGCAATATTTGTACAGGTCTATTGTGGTTGGATTCCCAGATAAGCAGGAGGCAAAGAAAATTCACATAGCATCTCATATATTGCTAACTGTAATGTATGTCCTTGTTGCCTGGATACCTCTAGTGAATTACCAAGTAAGGGTGTGAGTCTCTTTCCTAGTTAGCATTAAATAAAAAAATCCCAACCTACCGCTCCATAAGAGGTAGAAGATGCACATGGAGGCTTCCTGTGCCGTTGCCAGCTAAGTGCCATAAACTGACAGATCGAGCTGTGAGAATTTTAAATCTTGTGGGTTGCCGTGCCATGTTATGAACTAGATCTCATTCAATTCATCACCCAAGTTGCAGAAAAATAGTTCAAGAACTCAAAATAATGAATTCTGTCATTTCCAATAGAAGTGTGAAGGGAGAATTATGAATGAACCTTTTAAAACACGTATGTGGAAGGAGATTGCCCTTCTACAAAATGAAAGCAGCAGGCTTCTATTTAAATGGCCCAATCCTAAAACCGAGACCTTTCATTTTCAATTAACTTAAATTGACAATTGAGAAAGGTTTGAAAATGTTGCTGGAGCCTTTCAGTTTGATAGATCTCAGCTCTGACATTACACACAGCATTCTGACCTGATTTTTAGGGTGTGCTGTTTAAAAATGAAAATCTGAAATGAAAAATATTTGGTTCAATCAAAGCTGTTGCAAGACACTCAAACATCTTAAACTGTTAGAAATGCATTTCCCATATTTTCTCATCATATGTTATATAATGCATCATTCATTAAGATACATTAAAACCTAAGAGCCATGCCCTCCTGTAACGTTATGTTACTTTATGTTGCATCAATATTTTCATTGTGAAATTAAATTCTATCACAGGACATATTACCATATACAACAGGTAACTATTCACCACTGAAATAAAACCTTTCTTTATATTCTAAAACAGTCTATGTTACCAAGCTACAGTACCAGAATATTGCAATTATCCAATATTATTTACCTCGTATCAACATGACACAACATAGGCAAATCAAGCTAATTTTCAGGCTTAGTATCAAACAGTGTGAATTGTTTCAGTCACTTAGACACACAAAGGGAGCAAAAGAAAGACTTCCAAACAGCTGAAGCACTTAATTTAAGTAAAAATGAAAATAAGTTAATTGGAGAATATTTCAAAGTTTACAAGCTAAAGATGGAACGTTAAAATCATTGAGAAGTGAGGTAGAGAAGTTCCCTCACTGAAAGAGTTCATTTATCAGTTAATAAATGGAGTACATTGCCTCTGCTATTCAACAGATGTAAAAGCGCAACTGCTCAACTCAGAACCACATTACAGCGACGATTCAGTCTTAAATCAGTTGTGAACTATTATTGTTGTTTTGTTATATGATCTAATTCTCAAATAAGCAAATATAAAATTTGATGAATTTTCCAAAACTTCCATAGCATTAGAGGTTACCAGAATCTTATCAACACAAAGCATACAAGTGTAGGATGGGCTGGCGTATTACTAGCTTTGAATTTTTTCATGAAGTCTCTTTACACTAATGATCTGCTAAAAAAGAAAAAATACTGTTTAAAGTAATATTTTGTTTCTTGTAGCTGACAAAAAGCCAGTGGAAACTGCTGCATGTGATGCAGATTTACAAGTAACTCTGGTGATATGTGCTGGACCCCATTTTCCCCCGCAACCCTAAAGAGCTTACAGAGACAACAGAAACAACCTCTTGCAGTATTGAGTCCGTATGTACCTGCTATAAATTCTGCAGCAGAGTTCGAAACAGCAGCCATGTGAAGCACAAGGACCAAATTCTGTTCTTGCATTACTTCAGTTTTTTAGTAAACTCAGTGGGATCAAAGAGAATTTGTTTCAGAAATTCAAATTTGGCCAAGCAATTCAGCGCCAATGGGAGTAGAAAAGATGTGGTTATACTGAAACAACTATGTTAGGGAGCTGGCCTGAAGCTGATTTAGCGATGTGTGCAAATTAGCAGTAAACATCACTTGACCATCCAAGGAACTGGATATTGCCAGGCCACAGGAATTCCATTTTCCTTGCTGTATCTCCTGTGTTCTTCACTGGTGGGAAGCAGGATAGAAGAGAGTGCCAGCTCAATGCCAACTGGAACTCTTCTCCATATACTGCATATTGGTACTTAGAATAGCCGTCTTAGAAATGCAAACTGGATCTCTGCATTGCCCTGGTTTTACCCTAACGCCACTAAATACAACATTTTGGAATACAGATGTTCCTCTAATTATGTAAGTTGCAGAGAAAGTTATACTTTGTGGTGAGGAATTAGTTCTGGGAAATCAGTTCTAGGCTCCAAATGCCCGAGCTGCTAAAATGAAAGGCAACATCATGAACAAGACAATGGCATCCTGATATTGTCCGACACCTGATTGTATTTTTTTCGTATGTATAAAGTGACCCTCAGCCTGGTGTGCTTCAGTAAGAGAAACAGGGACAAGGAGCTTAGCACTGGGCAAGGAAAATATAATATTTTAAATTCTTTTTTCCTCTCAGTGATTCACAGACTGAAGGGTAATGGGAAGAGTGAATCGAGTTTCAACAGAGCATTGTAAGCATTTTGTCCCTTTTCCCCTTATCATACGACTAGAGAAAGAAGAATGAAATGACTGATGCAGTTCATAATATTTGAAAATCACCTGCATGTGTATAAATATTTCATATGCCTTCTATATAGGTTGTGAGAACTGGTATTCTTAAGGAATATGGAGAATTACATAGCACTTTGTAGTTTTCTCCAGCACATAAAAGACTCATGGACTTGGAAACCTGTGCAGTATAATCAGTCATTCACTAAGTCAGTTTTAACAAACTCAGCAGCAATAACAAAGATGTCACTTTAAACTACTCTAGTGTCTTTGTAATATGGATGAGAAATCACAATAAATCAATGTGCTGCATTGTACAAGAAATGGCCTACAAAAAGGAAGGTCGGATATAACCATACTTTACTATGGGATATTGTTCACTACTGCAAACGTGAAAAGTTGCTTTAAAATACTGTTATCATTGCAATCTACTGTTTTCTTCAGAAAATGTTTGACTACATCTCCCATTTCAATGTACAGGAACAGATGTTCAACTTCCAGGCTGAAATGTAACATCTGAAAGTTTGCTTCCATCGAAGTTACAAAGGTAATCTGTTACTGTGCACCTGCAGCACTGTAAAAGCACGGGCAACACTGCTGGATCTGCCTGCAAAACTCATCCTTGGCTTGCTTTGCCCTTTTAATGTTCTGATTTGTCTTTTTTAGCATTATTTTTTCCTCTACAGGAAGTATTCTGGGATTCCTTACCAAGACGTACTGCAATGGCCAAGAACTATTACTAGGAGCAGCCCCACAATAACAAATCCACCTGCTGCACAGGTCATCATGAGGGCGGGGGCGGAGAAATAAATATGGGGGAAAAAAAAAAAAAAGAATAAATCAAAAAATCTTCCTAAACCTGGTGCAAAGCTGTAACTTGGACTGCGAAGGCGTCCCAAATGCCTGCACAGCCTCAGGCAGCAGCGCGCCCGGCCGGCGGGGCCGTGGTCGCACGCGGGGGCGCA
>VXAL01018760.1:67055-80392 GCA_013399475.1 Chauna torquata
CCCAGTCTTCACGCTTTCACCCCTCAAATATTCGTCGTGTGGATACATTGTTAAATGGAGTCTAAGAGCCAGGGTGTCCCGTCCTGTTTGCTGCACCTGACCCATGTCGGTGACCCTGTCGGTTCCTTCCCTGGAGGAAGCGCACCGTCTGATCATGCAAATAAAGCGTGGGGGTACATCATCATCTCGGACGGGGTGATTAGAATAACAGTAGTGAGTGCGTGGAAGAACAAATCGTGTTCACCCTGTTTTTCTGATTAAAACTCCTGCTAGGCTGCAGCAGGAATAAGGGTTCGGAAGCACAAATGCAGTTACTGATGTAATGTAAACAAATATAATGAAAACGATTCCCCAAATGAAGACAGTAACTCCATATTTGGAGATATTATTTTGATCTTGTTGCTTATTCCAGGCCACATTCATAGTATGCTTTATGCAAATCCTGATTAATTTCTCTTCCTCCCAAAATGCAGTCAAGAGATGCATGCATGAAAAAAGATAAAATTAAAAATATTCTATAGTTACTGCAAGTACTTCAGCATACCACATGTAAAAGCACTGGCCACAGCAGATCAGCTTTCTAATGGTTTGTTGCTTGGTTTACACTTGGGAAGTGTATTGTTCCATCACTATTTGGTGCTTTTAATGTCATTTAGAATACATCTCATGCTTATCTATAAAAATGATTGAAAGGATTAATACACATGACAGTTTAAGCATAGATATGTATCTGTCAGTCTACATGCTCTGTCCAGTATAGGTTACTCTGAAATGCTCCTTGCTCATGTGAAGACTTCTATGTTTGAATACACAGTAGTCACCTTAGATTGCCTACCAGGAGATACAGGTCTTGGGCAATACCTTGGAAATTGTAGGATAGGTAAGCAGAGGACATTGTCATTGAAAGAGATTAAAACACTACCAATGTGAGAACACAGCAAAACTGAAAAAGGCTAGAACCGAGATCTGAAACAGGCTAGAACAGAGATTAGAAGGATGAGAGTGCATATGATATAAAATTTGTACACAAAGTAGTTCCACCTCATTGATTCAGTTAGGGATGATTGGATTCAAAATGTAGGCAGGGCAAAGGGAAATGATCTTTTACCAGTGAGTGTAATTCACACTGCATATACTGATAAACAGTGTGTATACATTGATACTGGCAGTGTAGACATTGCAGATGAAAATGATCTTTTGCTGAGAATTGTGAATAATTCAATCTCAATGACATCAACTGATGAAAACTTCTGCAATGTTTTCAGTTGGGCTCCACAGGAAAAAAATAGCATGGTAGAAGTCTAATGAACCATTTAAACAAATCTCGTCTGTCTGGGTTAATAATGATAGTTAAACTAATTGGTCTGTGTTGGCTGTTTTTGTGGTTATGTAGATACAGAGATGAGACAGATCATCTTTCCCTAAATCTTTAATTTATCAGCTATTTTCACAGAATCCCAGAATGTGTTGTGTTTAGTACTGGATTTACAGAAGTACAGATAGGTTTTGAAGCGTATTTTGGGAGTCAAATTGTTTAATAGAATGTTTTTAAATTTATTCCATTTGTAGATCCCCACCTTTTCTTTTCAGTGTAGGTACAGACTCATGGCAATACTCTTGTTTTTACTTAGGTACCCCTCATGTTCTCCTTAATCCACACATACCCCAGTGATTCACAGGTCACTGGCTGAAAACTGCTGGTTTGGGAAAATGTAAGCCGACTCCTCACAACTGGTTTCAGCTGAACTGCTTGCACTTAGACTGCTTCAACACAGTCCGCTCAGAAACACATGGTTCAGGTGTGTAGTACAAAAATCCTGAGCGTTACGCGCAACAGCTAAGGCTGAAGGGGCTGAGTCAGGAGGTGCTGAAGAGCAGTGGTACTCCTCCCCTGGCTCCAAGCACATCTTCCTAAACTGTCCACCTGCTCAGATGAAAGCTACCAGTATCTGAGATCAGCCACCAACCACTCTTGACATAACCATGTCAAAATGATCCAGTGTAGCTTAAAAAAATACATATATATATGTTAAATTGTTTGCTTTTTAATCAGATGATTTTAAGAGATCTGTACTTGCATGCAGTTATGATAGCAGATCTGAGAGGGAAACAAACTCCAAAGTACATATCAGAGGAGGACAGGTAGCTTGCAGCAGAAAGTAAGTTGCTGTGTTCTAGGCTACTGCAGTTTTTGAGAACTTGGAAGTATAAATTTAATCCGGGGGACGGGGGGGGAAGGACAACCCACCTCTTTCTATCTTCAGTTTCTGAAGTCGTCAGATCCCAAAGAAGTAGCCCATTTTATATGTAGCTCGACCTTGTGGGTGCTCATATAATGAGCAACATATACATCTGCAATGTATAGAGCACAGCAACATTCAGACTCATAGAATCATAGAATCATTTAGGCTGGAAAAGACCTCAAGATCATTCACTCCAACCTTTAACCTATCACTACCAAGTCCACCATTAAACCATGTCACTAAGTTCTGAATCCAAATGTTTTTTTAAGACCTCCAGGAATGGTGACTCAACCACTTCCCTGGGCAGCCTATTCCAATACTTCACAACAATTTCAGTGAAGAAATTTTTCCTAATATCCAACCTAAATGTCCCCTGGCGTAACTTAAGGCCATTTCTTGTTGTCTTCTCAGTTGGCTCTTGGGAGAAGAGACCGATCCCCACCTTGCTATAGCCTCTTTAAGGTAATTGTATACGGTGATAAGGTCTCCCCTGAGCCTCCTTTTCTCCAGGCTAAACAACCCCAGCTCCCTCAGCTGCTCCTCATAAGACTTGTTCTCCAGACCCCTCACCAGCCTCATTGCCCTTCTTTGGACCCACTCCAGCACCTCGATGCCCTTCCTGTAGTGAGGGGCCCAAAACTGAACACAGTATTCGAGGTGCGGCCTCACCAGAGCCAAGAGAAGAAGTGATCAAACTCCACTATGTTCATATTTATAACAGTACAAGCCAATTTTAATTTCTAAGGTGGTACAAAAGTGGAGCAGAATGACAATAAATTTTTCTTAACAGTAATATTTAACATAGCTCTAGATCTAAAGTCATCTTTTACATTTACATTTTCAGTAAGAACCATGTGGTATAACAGTCTCCCTTAAGTCAAGCCTAAAGCCTGCTTACAGCATAGACATTCATATATTATAGATGATGAACCTTGCATTGTCATCTATTTACATAATTTACATAAAACTAATAGCTTAATAAAATGTGTAAAAGCAAACAGCACTTAAGATTGCTAAGAGACAATATATTTACCTATTAAATCATTTGTAAAATTCAGTCACTAAACCCAGGAAATTTGTCAAGGTCACCATAAAAATAAGCACATTCCATAAATTATATCACACTATATAAATTAATACTTGTTAGTTTTCAGTGTATTTTTCTCATATGGATTTGTACAAGCAAGTGCTTTCAAGCAATAAGAAAGATCGATGCACGTTTTTGCCAGCCTGAGAGTAGGATGTTTTAATGAAATACTCAGATTGTTTTCTCCTACAATGTTCATGTGTGTAGTTTGATTGTCTGCTAACATGAGTGAATTTGAGAGCATCCACCTTTTCCTGAGAAAAAGAAACAAAAAGACTGTTTAAGTTGGATGACGTGCTGGTTGGAAGAAATGGAGATGAATCAAATCCATCAGAAAACAGATGATTTAAGAGCTTTATTGGCTTGCCTCTGTAATGCAAAAGATAGAAAACAAAAGAGGCGTGCTGGGAAAGAGTAGCTTAAACGGAAATTTCATCGCCAGTGTGGAATACATTGGATGCTCCAAGAGCAATGTCCTTGGGAAGAGCTTCTTCTCTATTTTCTATGCTACCATCATCATGGAACAGCTGATTTGTCTCTGAGGGTTGATCTATGTATACTTATATGTGTTATTTTTTATGTGCTACTTCCCTTGCTTTTTCAACAGACTTACTGTGATGTTTTGCCAAGTTTCTTAGGCTCTCTTTGTTCCGGTTCCTGATTCATATACCTGGTATAATGGTACGTTCCTGACGCTGGGAGAAATAGAAGTTCCTGGGAGAAGGCCAGATTCATACAATAGGGAAAAGAGGCCCCAGTCTCCCTAGGGACAAAGCTGCATACTAGACAGGTCTAGCTTAGGAATTCAGATGAGTGTATAGAGCATGTATGCAAGTAGACCTAAGATGTATTTTTCAGGGGCTTGGTATGCACCATGTGTGTTGGAACCTACTTTTTCAGGACCTGTGTTGCATCTGAACTATCAGTGTGTACCAGATTCATCTTCTGTTATCTTCTTTGAATTTCGGGGCTGGAGATTTGTACTATGAAGCAAATTTCAGACTTGTTTTTCTACCAGGGCATCGCTTCCTGATACCGTTCATCATACAGTGTTTTATGAAACAAGGGAGGAGGTTCAGAAGTGTGAATTTTAAACAACCCGTATCACTGAAGAAAATTTTGGATGAGGCTTCTTGAGAAGCCTTGCTTTCACAAAGTCTCATATCCTGTCTTGTGGATGAGCAAAAGTGGCCAAACCAAGTTACCAGACTGAACAGACTTGACTAAAGAAACTCTTGACAAAAGAACAGCTATTTATGTGCTTTAATAGGAGCTATTGTCAGAGTGCAAACAGGTAAATTTGCACTAATTCATTTATATTCATGCTTCACCTTATTTTTTGACACTTGAATATATGTACAGTAAAATGTATACCTAAAATATATTTCTGCAGCCCTCTTGTGGGCCTAAATTATGGCAACTATGCTAGAGGCAGAACATTTCTGTATGCACATAGCCACTGGAAAAGTAAACCGTTTCAGTAGACAAATCCCCTTTCCTTGCTTTCATTCAAAACCGTTAATTACAGTTTTAATGCTTTATAGAATCATAGACTTTAGGTTAGAAAAGACTTTTAAGATCATCAAGTCCAACTATCAACCTGACCTACCAAGTTCCATCGCTAAACAATGTCCCTTAGTGCTTCACAGAAGGAAACTTAGAGAAGAAATTATGTCTTTTCTTAATTTCATTCCTTTGCATAAAACTATTTGAACAATATGAAGTCCAGCTCTCTACAGCAGTTTCTGTGGCTAATATTTTGTGAGTGTATATTTGTAAACTCTATTTTATTTCTCTGTAAATGCCAAGAGAGTATAAATCAATAATAGAGTGGTAACTGGGCAATTAACTCATGTCACCCCTGTACTTTCACATTAGCATCACTGAGAATGGTGTTACCCTTTCAGTGACCTCAGTAAAAGCAATAACATCCTTTTCTGCTAAAGTTAATTTTTTTAAGTGAACTTAATGCTCCTGAAGGGTGATAGATTGACAATCTTGTAAAGTGAAGTTCCTTATTTGGTCATTGACTAGCCACTATATGGGTAGTATGTAATTCCACAAATTATCTAGTGATCCAATCCTATCCCAGAAGGATAAAAATGGAGTCCAGTACTTCTTCTTTCACCCGTTTAATAGAAGCATCACAACCTAGGTATCAGTTGTCAGGGTAGTTTCTGATGCAGTTATTGTCAGTTAGCAAGCACAGCTGGAATTCCAATTCATTTTTGGCAGGCAACCACTCATTACTGTAATCAGTATTGAGAGGAGGTAGATGGCAGCCATAGACCAGCAAGTGAACTCTGTGTATCCTGTTACCAATCCCCTAAGCCATTTCATTTGCAAAATGGCATCAAGTAGCAGTTCAAAAGGTATCAGGAAATCCTTGAATCAACTAAGGAAGTTAAATGCAATGTAATAAGCTTCTGTCAAACTGGTAGTAAGGTTTTGAAAGCTTTATGCTTGCTGGGGGAAATGGAGAAAATTCAGTAAAGCAGAAAGTGGAAGATAATTTCATAAACTAAATAAGTTCATTACTCCTCCAAGTATATTTTTGTCTATATGCTTTATACCATACAATAATAATCAAGTATGAGCATATTTTTTAGAAGCTTGAAAGGTAATGGCACTCTGGGCCTTGTGACTACAAAGATTTTGGTTCAGTTGTCCTCTCTGCCATGGATCTTAACCAGTACCTCTGTCTTCTATCTACAGGGAAAATCTGCAAATACTTCCCTGTTTCAGACTGATGCAGAGTACTGATGAATATAGAGAGATTATGAATTGTTCTGATACAGTGGCAGTAAGGGACTCAGATGTGAAGCTGAGGTAAGACTGTGCCAGGGTTTACCATTTAATTGTTGCAGAACAACAATTCTTTCTTTCCTCAAATACAACTGCAGGAAGACATTTGAAGAGCAATTACTTAAAATGGCACCTGTCTCTGATTGATCTCTTTATATATGTACTTCTATATTTCTATGTGAACATGGAGCTATTGTCATTGAAGTCCAGAGGAAGAGGAGAACCAGAGTTGCATCTGCGATAGTGATCAACTGTGTCAGAGGAGTTCTTGTTTGGGTGAGAACTTGCCTTCCCTCTATACTTGAGTTCATGTGGTACACCCTGTAGTGCAGGAAGGACGGTCTCAAAGTAGTTTCTATGCTTTCTGCACCATCCCTTACCTGTGCAATAAAGTGACGAGCTAGAGGGTATACTGGACGTGTCACACACAGTCAGAAGTGCTTGTAGTATTCCCATAATGTTCAAGTCCTACAGTTTTCTTTACAGTGAACTGTTCTGTGCAGATATCTTAGGACTGAATCTGGTCTTTTGAAATGTGCTAGGAATAAATGTTTGTAAGATAGGATGATGAGATTTTTCAGAATGTTGAAGGGACTTAGAGATATCTTTTACTAAATCTATTAGAAGATATGTCTAAACCCTGAGATGATTTTTAAGATATTTCTTCTTTGGCTTAGTTTAATACCCTTTTGTGTGGGGCAAATCCGGTTACCTAGATTGCATAATGCTGTTGCGCTACATTACACTGATGTTTGTCCTGTGGAATGCCCGTCTGGGCTTCCTCCAGGACATTTGCATATATGGCATCTCTTCTTACATTTAAATCCAACCACTCCTCAGTGTGTCATCTCATTAATTGTACGCTGGAAAAAAAGAAAAGGAGAACAATGTGACCTGTGTATGTGTAGTACTTAGTGAGAACCTAGGGGATTATTTAATGAATTAAATCACCTCAGATATTTCTTCTACATTCTTGAATTGCCCACCAGATCCCATATGCCTGTAGAAATTGTTACAGGGCTCAGGTGGTCCCTCATTAACTGTAATGTCATTTAATTTCTTCCATCTTTATGCTGGAAGTACCTTCAAATACAGCTTGATGACACAATTCTCAGTGGCTATAATTAACAAATGAGGCAGTGGTAAGACAAGAACCCAAATTTATGAGCACAGAAGAGGTCCGTATCAGTGGCAGACATCACTGTGTTTACCCAGTGTCAGCAAGCTAGTGAACTCAGCTGTCATTAGCAGCACACCCTGAAGCAACAAAGGTAGTGCTAATTAAAACTCGCTAAGCACAAAAGGGCCATTCCTAATGAACATGTACTGATGAGACATTTAGCTGTGTCTCTTGCATGTTCAAATGCATTAAAAGTTCTTTCATGAGAGATTTCTCATCCCAGGACTGATTGTCCATTTTTGTGAACGATTTCAATCAGTACCTTTGCTTTCTATGTGGAACCGAGTAGTGACAGGCAGAGGATGCTGAAGTAGGAAGTGCGTATTGAAAATACTGTCAATTTGCAGAAAGGATTCAGCCTGAGTTTTTGAGTGATGTCAGGAGGTATTCTGATGACAGGAAAAGGGGTTCTTCCTTCTTTCCAGGTCGTTGGATGAGATGACCTTTGGAGGTCCCTTCCAACCTAACTCATTCTGTGAGTCTGTGATCATTTCTACACTTCTGTGAAGGACAACTAATACAGGAAATTTATATAAGCACAAATGACTTAATTTCATAGGAAATATAATGCTGCCAAATGGTAAAATTCCTGTTGCCTTCAAAGGAAACAAAACATTGCACTGAATACTTTATAAAATGCACAGGCAAACATTACCGTACAACTGTGACAATTGTTTGTCATAACTCCACCCTGACACGTACTGACAAACATAAGCGTGCTTTGACTTTTGGATCTGCAAATAGTTGCTCTGGTTCAGCACCAGGTTATATTGGAGCCGAAGAATCCTATTACATCTGTCGTTATCTTTTATGCTAAGTGTTTGAATCTGTCCACAAAGCAAGACCAGACCTGAGACTTACAGCATGTTCTTGGACACTTACATGGAAGGGTACGCCTGGTGCATTTGCATGGCAGAGAGGTGCCAGGCTGCTGGGCATAACCCTCTCTCAGAACTGTGTGGATGTAGTTGTCAGCTCCAGCAAGCCTGCTATAATGTAAAAAGGCAAGAAATCTTTATTTTGCCTTGAATAATAATTTGAGTTATCAGCATATCAGCTGGTATTATTTACAAAACCAAACACAGTTAGGCACTCAACTGCTACCAAAATTCAATCTATTCATTCAAGTCCTGAGAGAGCGTTTGAAAATCCCTGGTGCATACACCAGGATCTCTGCTCCACACTGATGAGCGTGCCACGAAAGCCTAGAAACAACAGTATAGTTAACTGAATTTGTGAAATAAGGCCGTTCACTATGATTTTCTCTGTTACAGCCAGAATTTCGGGTTTCATCTTTGCAGAAATAGCATGCACCCTGAAAGTGTTTCAACTGTTAAGGGAGATTTGTGAACTCATTGCACAGGGAAGATAATGTTCTGAAGTTGATCACTTGCATTTCTCACAGTAAACACTAGATGGCCATGTGGCCTTTTGCTTCTTTTTCCCATGATTAAACTTATTTACAAAAAATCCCCTGCGGTGTTCTTGATGACCATAAATAATATCACATTAGGAAATTTCTCTAGAAAGTTTAGCCCATATTAGACTGATTGCAGCAGGGTCAGAATTACACAATTATATATTGTACCTGATAACTACATACTGTGTCCTACATGACATGCAGTAAAAAATAATTCTTTAAAATATCTTTTTATAGAGACAAAAAAAAAGTCTGATAACTGTTTCAAAGTAACTCTACATCCTGGTGTTGTAACATAACCTATTTCCATGAAGGAAGATCAGTTGATGGTATATGTGATTGTTCACATATCAATATATTGCTAAATCCAAAATTAAGATGCATTTCATTGTTATCAGTCTATAAGAAGATCTGTATATTACGGATGATTTGCATTCCTAAAGCATAGACATATTTGCTAAAAAGAAAGTTATGTTAAACAAATGAGTTCAGCATCCTCACACATGTTGCTCTAGGATGTAGGTTGCTTTATTCTTTTTATAATGTATACTTTTTTTTCTTTTTTAAACTGTAACTTCTTAAGCTTTATTTGCAAACTCTGAACCATTAAAAAGGATTTGATGGAAATTATTATCCTCCTCACATTTCTGTAGAAGGATTAAAGTAGTCCTTCATTGGAAAAGCAGTATTGTTCTGAAATTCCTAATAACAAAATAGAATACTAGTCCTTCTGTTTTTAACTTTTTAACATGGCCTTTAACTTCCAGAGGTGTAATACAGTTATTACAGAGTCTTTTTTCTTCCCCTCCTTTCATGAGTTCTGGTAGAAAGGACAGAAATTTTCTGTCATTTGCTTTTGGTTCATTCTAGAGTAAGAGGGAGCTTTTAAGGAAATGGTAGATCCGTTGCCTACAGAACTCTTAGCTCTTAAATGCGGAAATGATCAAAATGCCTTACATATAAATTGGAAATACCTAGTAGCTGGTAAAATAGCATTTATATATGTAATTATGTGTAAAAAATCTCTTTGTCTCTTACAATAGGCATTCAAAAAAGCAACACACTATATATTCACAGAAAAAGTACTGCACACTCTGAGGCAGCCTGAAGAATTTCTTTGATGTTTCCTACATCGCTACGCATTCCAGAGTTGTTTAATAATGTGGATGTTGGTCTGAAATTCTCTTCAGAAAGTTCTCTCTGCTTATGCAGAAGATGTGTACACACTTCTTTGGCTGCAAATGAGTTTAGTCCAGTATAGCTGAAGTAAGGTAAATCCTGGTGTTACTTTTGTGGGATTAAAAATGCATTTCTTATTTAGGATACTACTGGCTACCTATACTAAATGCCATTAAGATGTGAGATCTTTATGTTCTGCCCAAAAATTTGAGGCGTATGTTTGAAGCAGTTTTCTGGATTTTAGGCAGATGGCTTGTTTCATTTATGTTAGCCTCGAGTGGCAGATCTTTATTGACCATAAATTTCTGGCACTCTTATAGTGCAGCTGCTGCACGTTTAATACTTGGATGGCAGAATGCTCAATAGTATTGAAAGCCAAGGAATTGGATTTTAGTTTAATGCACTGCTTATTACTCTCAAAGAGCTATTTATTTCAGGGGGGATCAACTATGTATGAAGGCTGTTATATTAAACAGATGAGCAATCCTTTGCTGTAGATAGGACAAATCCTTATTTTAAAATCTTCAGGGTGCATACGTTACTTCCCCAGGTATTTCCTGTTTTCTTTGAGCAGAAGGCTGGCCTAGATGGCCTCATGAAATCTCTTCCAATCTGAATTATTCTCTGATTCCAGAATTTAGATTGTGTTTCTGAACAAACCTTTTGAGTGTTTCTAGTACTTCCTACCAGTTCCTATGTTTTTTAACTATGACTTTTTGTCTGTTCTGAGAGAAAGTTATAGTGGTTTTACTTTTGAAACTATGAAATTGGTCTCTAAGCCTACAATTATGCTGTGAAATAAAACAGGACTGGAGCATAGAGTTGAGCACTGGATCACAACTGTCCATGCTATTTAATTTTTAGCATACTCATTGGTACAGCTTAGACCCTGCCAACTAGGGCTTGACCTGCCAGCTGACAGACAAATGCCTGGTTATTCTTGCACAGGTGGCTATTCCCATTAGGCCATTCCCAAAAGGTAGTGTAGATGTATCCATCCTGTTCCGGGGGGGAAGAGGATTTTTCCATGGAGATGTGAGCTTGTCAATGTGACTTCTCTTCAGGGCTGAGCTATCCCTGGTCTAATTTTTCTGTTAGGATAAATACTGAGGATCATTGTTTGCTGACCTCAGCTCAGGCACCAGACTTAATTGGAAATACAGTGCCATTTGTGGACATAAATTGTTAAGAGTTGCTAGGTAAAGTATCACTGATTACAAAGTAGTAGGTCTTTGGGGAGCCCTTCATTCAGAAATTTGATTACTGAGTTAATCATGCAGATTTACTACCACTGGGAACTTTGTTAAACAGTGTAAAAGCTGATTGGAAGTTAAGGATGTTTGATAATGGAGATGAAATAACCTTAACTGACAGACCTTTCTTCCTGCAAGTGTTGCTGGTCAAACATAACTATTCCTTAAATTTCTTTTACTGGCTGACTTCAGTACATGTGGACTATGCTAGATCTTTGTCAGAGCTATTGTTACTAAATCTGATCTCTGCTTGCTCTATCAGGACACCTGTTTCCAAGACTGGTTTATGTTCCTTGAGGAGGAAGCCCTCTAATGTGGTGTGACAAGCACTGTATAGTCAAATATATTAACTGCTAGATGGTATATTTGACAGTTTGCTTACAAGATCATAACTTTTCCAACTTTATATTCTTTAGGTAGCTTGCAAGAGATATGAATATTTGTAAATAAATTTGCCAGATCCTTCTTCTTGGTCCAAAGTTCTTAAGGACATTTGAAAAAGCACCACAATGTCCAGCAACCTTTTGCAGTGTACTATCAGCAAGTCCTTGATTTATCTCCTGTTCTGGAAAGGGTACTGAAAATATAAAGGATGTTTGACAGTTTGACATGTTTTAATAAGTTGTTTATAGACTTGACTTTGACAGGAATTATTTACTAGAACCCTCATGTTTGTGGTGTTTATAGGATTTGGATTTACTTTCAGCAGCTTGTGAGCTGCTTGATTTGCAGAATCAATAGGTGGAAGGGTATCCTGACTTTGCAAAGTAGATGACCTTTGCAATGTCTTGCTACCATGTTTACCAGCAAGTTTAATTACGGTCAGTTTCCTGTTTGTCTCAGAGTTCTCTTTTTGGTGACCCACAGGAAGGAAATTGTGATCATCTTAGGGATGATGGACTCTGTTTGATCCTTTGAGAGGTTAGGAAACCTAACGCAAGTCTTCAGAAGAAATGGGATCCAAAATATTGGGGTTTTGTTTGTTTGTTTGTTTGTTTGTTTGTTGTGTGTGATATCCTTAAAATGTTCTGAATCTTCATTTTCAGCTTACCTGCTAATAAGAATGTGTAAGCTCACATATAGCTTTTGGTATTGGTTTTGTGGTAAATTTACAAGTAGAGCCTCTTCTAAGAGTAGTCAGGCTAGGTAAGAATGAAAGACGTTCTAGTTCCATGGACTAGAAGCTGAACTAGGGAAAAGAGACAACAAATCATGCATACAGCAACACAAAACATGAATTAAAATTATAGCAGACTTTCCAGGTGCCAACCTGAAGTGTTACTTGATTGCCATCAAAATAAGCAGGTATTGTTTTTCTGGAGAGGCCTGTAAAACACACTTTGTCTTCAGCATGACTGATACTTTCATGTTCTGTGTATAATGGTGGCTGTTCAAATCATTGATATTGTAGTAGGATGGTTAATAAACTCACAGGATTGTAGCCATTGATGGAAGGCCTTGCAGGTGCTCCCCGCATGAGGGTCACAGGTTATAATTACGGTCATATTTAATTCCATAAAATAAATTGCTTAAGCAGGTTTCCTGAGCTTGCAATTTACTTGTGTAACTTCTCTTCAGTGCAGATAGCACCTGATGTTAGTGAAATGTATATGCTAATCATGAAATGACAGCTTTCTATTCCAGTTAGGTTTTCTTAAACACTCAGAAATCAATGTTTTTATGATCACTAATACCTAATATTTGCAATTTTTTGCACTTTTTAGTGTCTCACCATATGGTCTGTATTCTGCTTCAGGTTCTATTGTGACACATTTATTATCCTACCTGAGAGACTCTGGGAACGCTCACTGTTATCAATGATCTATGTTATAAACATCTATCTCAAAATCACTGGGCACACGACATCTTAAGGATATATCTGATAAACATATCACTTCAATAAGTGATGATGCCAACTGAAAATTCAAATCTGATAGATTGCAAACTGAGATATCACTAAGCAAATGTCATCTTCCATATCTTAAAAAAAAAAAAAAAATAGAATGGTAAGAATTCCACATTGCTATGTGAAGGCAAGGAGATAAATCACTTCAAAAATCCATCCTAATTTGTTTTGTATTGTTCTAGTGCAAGATGATATAGTCAACATGTCTACTTTCCCACTCTCTTTTATGTTTGTGTGGGATTTCACTTTTGCCCTAAAAAAAAA
>VXAL01018760.1:103633-150235 GCA_013399475.1 Chauna torquata
GTGAGTTTTAAACTAAGAGTAAATATTTCACATCTATGATTTTTTTATTAGAATATCATCTGTTAAATGAATTTTATAGATCTTGGGTTGGTAGAGGCTGCAGCCCATAGTGCATTCCCCCATACTGTTCTTTCTTGCTTATTTTAGGTTTTTTTTTTCAATATTCACACTTTGCCTCAGCTCAAAACAAAAGATACAGAAAAATTGAATTAATTGGAAGAATATGATTTCCTTGCTATACTTTTCGTATGGACGCAACCTGTAAAAGTAACACTGATTTTTAAGGTTTTAAATGTTGTATGAGGTCTGCCAATATGTAGAATTGGTTACATGGCTACTGAGAATAAACTGCAAGCAAAGTTAAAATTATGTTTTTATTTCAAACCACTGCTGTGGAAGGGGTAGGACTTCAGCCATTTCTGCTGGAACAGAAATTCATTTATAATGATAATCCACATAGACCATAATACTTTCAGCAAACTCCTTTCTTGCAAACGTGGATGTGAATGCTTCGCTTCAAATACATGAGTGGTCCCCCAGAAAGCAATGGGACTATTTGTGTTTAAATGCCTGTGTGTTTACAGGACTGGAGCCTAAATTTTCACACAAGAGCTTTCTGTATTGGTAAAAGACACGATAGAATGCAGAATAGAATGGAATGAAAGCACAAAGTTGTTTCAAAGTCTTTAGAATCATATGCAAGACACTGCATGTTCTGGTACATCCAGGGGACAATGCTATAATGCGTTCATTCAACACACTATTCTGCCTTCAGACATCAACATGCATTTTCTCCTACAGTTTGTGTAAATTTACCGACCCTCTTCACACTTTGAGAAAAATGCTGGATCAGAAAATCTATTGATATGCTCACCCATCAAAACCAAACAAGCGAAGAAAAACCAAAAAGCCTTCTCTTAAGTAACACCAAGGAAACAAAAACATATGCAGCCTAGTGATAGGATAGCACAAGCTTCAGCTCATGGAATTCAAAAGGGAGTGGAGGTGAAGACCTTGTAGGTGCCTGAATTATATTGTCCCCAAGACATTTTTGATAATATAATTTGGACTGGTGCTGTGCATTCCAAAAGCAAAATAAATTACTCTTTGTTAGTTGTTTTCATGACTACCAGGGACCAATCATTTCGAGTGGGGGTGGTTTGTTTTCTACTCAGAGAAAGTAGGAATTGCATTAGAGGCTTTAAAATTATCCTCAGTTTCCCTTCATTTTAGTGACTGAATTTTAACAAGTTGCTTCCAGGAACCCTTGAGAGCTTCCCACAGCATCTTATTCCATTTAAACCTTAGATATATCCCTGCAAGTACAATGGAATTTAAAATAAAGTTATAAGCATTTTCAAATAGGCCTTGGTACATCACCAGTATTAAAATTTCTATTAGTTTTTTATTATATGTAATTCCCCTGTAGCACCATGGAGATGCTTAATAACACGTTTACTCTTCTCTGTTATAGGTGGTATGGGATGAAGTTGAGAGCAACAATATAATATAAAATTCTGTTCAGTTGGTTGCAACTTTCTCAGCAGTTTTTGTTGTTGTTGTTTTTGTTTAAATTGTGATCCTGGTCAGTATCATATTTAATAGAGACATTTTTGTTAACCATCATAGCTTTAATGTCATGGATAACAAAGCTATGTGAAAGCTGCAGCTACTTGTTCTTGTTCCGCTCCAAAGCGTGGAGGTTTCCAACACAGTATGTAAATTCTTCCTCTTCAAGTCTGCTGTCTTTCATGAACTTCAGGCAAAGCATGGCTTCATGCAAGCTCCAAACAGACCATAAACTCCCTAGTTTAGTCTCCTAAACCGGAGAATTTCAATCAGGTTTTTGTGCCATTTCTGTTCCAGAGGGAAATGAGGCAGATGACCTGTGTCAGGGGAAATTTGTTGTAGACAGCAGTACATTTATGGTGTTCTGTACAAGTATACAGAAATCTCGTGTTCTTGGGCTATGAGTTTTGCTATCTGAGTCATTAAGTATTTCTCATTTTTGCTCAGACTTGTCTAAAAATAAAATTGCACAGAATATTTTTTTCAGTTATTAACTAGCACCTGAATCTCTAATGTTTTTTCTTTCAGTTTAGTTCAGGAATAGCACTCGTTTAGTTTATGAAGGCTGAATTATTGTAGCAATCATTAATATACTAATAAGTATATGGGAGTCTGGTGTGGAAGGAATATCATGATGGCTCTGGTGAGGTTAAATTTGGCTAGTGGGTCCACAGAGTAGACTGGTATATAATTAGACTAGAAATATACCCAAGGAAAAGAGGCTTTAAGGACAGGAGTTATATACTGAGCAGAGGCCCTTGATGAAGGTTTAGAGTCTTGTAAAAGAAAGGAAAATTCATTGTTAAGCTGGAAAATAATATACAGGTTTATAATGTTGGTATAATAATCCTTTACCTACGGGTAAAGGAATTTCGGATTCTAGTAAATTGTGAAGCTAAGGAAAAAAAAAAAAAAAAAAGGTTTCCAAATCTCACAGGTTTCAGTGTTATTAAAAATACAATATTTGTAAAGCAGATATAAAAGATTGGGTTTGTGAGTGGATGAAAAGGCAGCTAACAAAGCAATTATAGTTTGGCTGGAGGATTTGAAGGATGAAGAGAGAGTTCTTACTAAAGCTTGAAAGAAAAAAAAGGAAGTCAAGTGTAAAGAAAATCAGATATTATTTTTTCCTGATCTCTTGCCAAACACCCCATTGAAGAGGCAGACCCTTATTCCAGTAAAGAAAGTTTTCTTGCCAAAAATGTGGAGGTAGCTACTTCATTCCCAGCCAAGCTGAGGATGAATTATGAAAATAAAACTTATATCTGTTGGGACCCTAAGTCGACTGAAGATCTGTTGCAACATGTTGAAAGTGACTTAATTCAGGAAGATCTGGATTCTAGCTCAGGCTCAGAGGGAACTTGAGGACTTTATGGTTTCCTTTTTTTCTATCAAGTTTTATAGCCCACATTTGTAGTAAAATAATGTTGTTTGAAGTTTGTATGTTTCATGGGAGTGGTGCCTTGAAGAAGTTATTTCAGTTAAATGGCACCAGATGGAGTGTTTAGTTTGTGACAGGATTCCAGTGTTTAGTTTGAAATTATGGTCTTTATTTCATGGCTTTATGGTATCAACAGCTATACTGCTGGCATATATTCTTGTTCTGCCCCTTGGAAAATGCAGATAAAATGCATCTTGAATCGATTTTGAAAAAATAAATGCTATGTTTAGGTATTAACATAGAGGATTTTCTTTACCATAAGGGGTCATTACTTCATATCAGAGCATGACTTAGCTTTTTATTTCAATGATATCTCTTGGTTGTTTTTTGACTACATGACAAACCCAAAAGGTACATAGATAGGACATAATAAACCTTCAAAAAAAAGCAACAATAATAATTAATACTTAGGGTGACAATCAAAAAATATTTCTGTACTAATAGTAGGAGTCAGTCCTTAATTTATTTTTCTTTAAATTTACTCTCTTCCTTTATTTTGGTGTCATCTATATTTTAGAACCTCTCCTTTGTAGCAAAAATAGGAGCTCAAAGAAGATAAGAAGGAGATCAGCAGTGATTAATAGCCCTGGTAGGGCAATGAGTTGCGTCATTGACTTCTAACAACTCATTGCCCAAAAGTGATTGGAGAGGGAGAGTAGAAGGCTCCAGTATGGAAATTATCAGCAGAAGAACAAAAATGGAAAAAGTGTCACAGATTATTTTAGAAGAGAGAGATCATCTCAATAAGGGAGCAGACCTTCAGAAAGGAAAATCACAGATGTAAAAATGTCAGTGTGAGTGATTTTATCTTCATTAAAGAGACAGGGCTCCTCAGCCCACAGTCTTTTAGTAATGGCAGGGACTCTAAAAGGTGAAGATAAAGATGTGGGAAATTTTATCTTCCCTAGAAAAAACTAGCAGACTCCAAGGACTTTTAACAATAAGAATGACTCTGAGAAGGAGACTGAAAACAGGACTCTCATTTTGTGTACATTTGCAAAGATATTTTTGAAATATTTGTACTGTTTAGGATTAGAGTGGTTCTGTTAAAGAAAAGGAAAAAAGACAAAGCAATAAAGTAAGGAAATATTTTAAACTTTCAAATGTTCTCCAATGGTTACTATAAAAGTAAGCCCAGTTACAGGTGGGTGAGACTCCACCAGTGTGTGGTAGAAAGAGTTTGTTAGAAAGAGTTTGAAAGAAAAGTTGATAGGAAAGTTTGAGGCGTCTCATCACTCACTTCAGGATCTAGGAAAGTGAGGTTATAGTACAGTTCATCCTGAGAATAGCTTCACACAGTAAGAAGCCATCCCACTAAGCTTCTTAGAGACACTGGAAATCTTTTGGTGAACCTATCTGTCCTTAGGTAGTGTGCCTAAATCACTTTTAAAACTGAGACTTAACCTCGAAGGCACTTAGACATTCCTCAAAGTTTTGGTCCAAGTCAGTTATGTCTTTTAAAAACAAAAGCAATATCTTGATTTGTAACCAGAAACACTTTGAGTCCAAGAGGAAATTCTGGAATACACATACTCCCCGAAAGCAGAACTCTTCAGTAAGAAAACCACAACCTTCTGCCGGAACTCAGCTCAAGTTTCCAAATAATTTGAGGTGTGGCACACTGCAAAGAGTAAGGTTTATAGGAATTCCTTCATACATTTTTAATATATGACTGGATCGTAGGAATAGTTAACTCATGTCTTCTCTTCTGGGAAAAGAGACATTAAAGAGACATTGCCATGTCTCTTTCTTTTTCTTTTTCTTTTTCTTTCTTTCTTTCTTTTCTTTCTCTTTCTTTTTTCTTTCTTTTTCTTTCTTTCTTTTTTCTTTTTCTTTCATTTCTTTTTTCTTTCTTTTTCTTTCTTTTTTCTTTCTTTCTTTTTTCTTTCTTTTTCTTTCTTTCTTTTTTCTTTTTCTTTCATTTCTTTTTTCTTTCTTTTTCTTTCTTTTTTCTTTCTTTCTCTTTCTTTTTTCTTTCTCTTTCTTTTTTCTTTCTTTCTCTTTCTTTTTCTTTCTTTTTTCTTTCTTTTTTCTTTCTTTTTCTTTCTTTCTTTCTTTTTCTTTCTTTTTCTTTCTTTCTTTCTTTTTCTTTCTTTCTTTCTTTTTCTTTCTTTTTCTTTCTTTTTCTTTCTTTTTCTTTCCTTTTCTTTCTTTCTTTTTTCTTTCTTTTTTCTTTCTTTTTCTTTCTTTCTTTCTTTTTCTTTCTTTTTCTTTCTTTCTTTCTCTCTCTCCCCCCTTCCTTCCTTCCTTCCTTTCCTTTCTTTCTTTTTTTCCCAATGAAGTGGTTTGAAATACATTCATTGTCATTAGCTGCTTATTTATATCTTTCTCAAGAAGGTATTAATTTTCACACCTCCTTTAGCTGAAAGGAAAAATGTTTACACTGTCTTTAAAAACTTGAATGAATTAAAGATGTTAAGAACTAACATGAAAAAAAAATAACATTATGAAGGAGTTGCTACTGCCATTGTCTCTCACCATTGTGACAAAGCAGATAGACACTTAGACCGTTCTAATATAACCTACCTCAGCTTTAATGGTTTTAGTGTTCTGTGAAGGCCAAGGCAAATCTGTATTTTTACACTACATTTCCCTACAGTTCAGTAATAAGCAACCCTCACAAAATTAAAACCACAAAACCCCAAGTTGATGAAAAACTTTTAAGTTCCCTGAAAAGAAAACCCTGCGTTTTAATAATCACATCTAGGTAGTCACATTTCTCATCTTAAAGATATTTGATTCATTTGCTGCTTGTTTTCCCAGTGATGTCTTGGCCTTTCATTTAGTTTATTTTCAGAGAGATGGGTCTTGTTAAAGCACACAGGAATCCTTATTCACTGAAATGTTATGACAAAGGATCTCCATGGATATAATGATTAATCAGTTCAGGAAATATACTTTCTCAAATCAGCAATCACCCCAAGCCTTCATTGCACTGATCAGATTTAACCACATGACTCTTGCAAACATGCCTTGCCTCTGCCATGCCCATTTGTGGATGACATTTGCTCTCCAGCTCATGAATGCACAGAAAACTTTCCCTTTCAATCACAGTCACGCAGAACTTGCTTGAGGAATCTAGTGAGCCATAAATCATGAGGAGTCCACACTCCACATCTGGAAGACCATTTCGATCAATCACATCATAATACTTATAGTTATTCTAGAGGAAAAAGAGTTAACTTTTCCTAACACAGATATCTGTGTGTGAACATCACACATAGGTAGCTTTATTTTTAAATATTGTTGTGACTTTTGCCACTATTTATTCTGCTTTTTTTCTTTCTTTAATTTTGGCAATCCAACCACATCACATTTCTTAATCTTTTGGCTAGAACCGTATTCATGGGTCCTGTAGCATTTTGATCTTTTCACATTCTTGGAATCTTTGTGAAATATTTAAACTTTTCATTTGAGAGATGATTTTTCATTTTTGCTGATGTAATGAAGCCCTCAGAGAAGTTCTTTACAGCCAAGTCCATTACAAGCTTTTGTTAGCACTTATGCAATGATACTTCACACAAAAACATATATAAATAAACATATATATCGTATGCATATAAATGAAAACAGTGGAAGTGGAACAAATAGCACTGCATACTCTTTACTATTTCATCCTTAAATAGCTCAGCTGTTTTCCCTTTTTTCTATAAGTAATCACCTTTCCCATCTGAAACAAATTAACTCCTGGGGAGGATATGTTCTGAGAGCTTTCATATAGTCCTTGTTACCAGGGAAACTACTTCTTTTGTCAGTATGTGTTCTGAAGCTCACAGACAGTGTAGATTGCTTTGTAACATCAGATGACAAATGACAACAAGGGCCAACTAGTTTGCATGTGGTTTCTGAGCGAAAATATAATTAAAGGCTTTTGTAGCACTGGCCAACATTACTTATCCTGGAGCTGCTCTTCAAAACAGAGGTGTGCAAAATAGTGTGGTTTATCTATGTGTTCAGCTTACTCTAGGCTGATGAAATAAATGTTGTCCCGAGGGCGTGTTGGGGGGAATGCAGTGCAAAGCATCCCTCAGTACTGGGGAGTCCTCTGCCAGGGATAGTGAGGCACATGCTGGATGCTGCAGGGTCCAGTTTAAGAGTGCTGGAGTAAGCCACTGGAGGAAACCACTTCCCTTCGAGCAGGTTCTTCCTGGGTAGGTACATCTTGTCTGGAGAGTGATTTGTACCATTTATTTAGTTTTTGCCACTATGCTGTGTGTATTTTTCTATGGCATTAAGCCTAGGGCTTCCACTTCTTAATGGAATACAGTGTCTGAAAGCATATCCTGCCAATGAAAAATTACTTTGTTTTTTTGAATGTATGAATGATCTGCTTTTTAACACTTATTTTCATGAAACAAAACCAACAGGTACAGCAGGAAAGTAAATCAGAGCTGTAATCCTACCTAATAATAATTATTGTCATTTCAGAATTTTGTTTGTTTTACCTTTCTAATCTGTAACTAGCTGAATGTCCACATTGGATTGAGGGAAGTATTTGAATTTAAAATGAGGAGCAAACAAAATGTGGAGTTGAGCCTGTAGTGAGAAACAGCATGCTATGAATAGCTTCTGAACATCTCAGTAAAGTTTCTGATTTCAAAAGTCTGATAATAACAAGGCTTAATATTTGTTGTATGTGTTTACCATTTTACTTTTTAACCTTGATGTTTTGTCTAGAATTTTGAGCTGATTTGTTTTAGAAGTGAAGATTAATGGATCTAGAGCATTGTTTTCTTAAAAACATCTGGATAATCCATTTTCATTCTATGGAAAACTAAAATAATAAAACCAGGAACACTGGCTGCAGAAGTGGAAATATCAGCTTAGTTCCAATCATAATCATTCCACCATCGTTGCAGTAGTCCTGATGACTTGGAGTTCAGCCTTTCTTGAAAACTGTGTATGAATATAATGGATGTTCCAGTCAGTGGTACCTAACCCTGTGTACTGATGGGAGAGCAGATCATGAAAAATACAAGACATTGACAATACACATACAACAATATTTAGAAAGAATCTGTACTAATAATCTGAGCAGATCATCAGGTAGTGGCTATTGAACTAGGCAAATACAATCAAGAATTATAAATAATAGACAACAGGCCAAGTGAAATAATTGGGATTATAGAAAGGGAAGGACAAGTGATTAAAACCACCGCTCTTACGGATGTGGCACCAGATGCATCAAATACTAACACAAAGGTAAGATTTCTTGACCAGAAGTGTACAATCTAAATGGACTAAATCCCATCATAAAAACTCTAAGAAAGCCAGCATGACTGGATGGCAAATTAGTGAATGCGTTTGGTGTAATGAAGCATAAATTATTTTCTTGTGATTGCTTATGATTTTCAACACACTTTCTATACCTGGTTTATATGTTTCTCAATGGTACATTCAATGGGCCTGATGCAGCCAAAATCAGTCTCATAACCAAATCTGTTAGAACAATTTTAGACAGTCTCATTTGCATCTGATTTTAATGAGGCATAAGCACATGCTTCAGTGTTTTGTGAAAATGGAGGTTATTCCGCTTTCTGCTAAAATAACAGATATATGGAAAATAAAACACAAAAATTCCTCTCCTTGGGATATCAGCCAAAAATCCAAAGTAAAAGAGACTTGAATGTATGTGAAGCTCAGGTGAACTCTTCATTGGATTCTGCAAAAACTGCATTTTTAGGTCGAGTCTGTAGCTAGCAGGTCCAGCAGGAGTTCTGCAAAAGCAGAGCACTGAGACCCTGAGGGAAGAGAGAATGCTCTTCCCAATCTCTTTCAGCAGTGGTCTCCCTTGTCAATTAAAAGGATGCCAGCTACTGTCAGCTAGGAAAGTCTGTCAAGCCCTTAGTGTAAGATGCCTGAAGGGAGGATGCAGATTAAAGCAGTGTAAGAAAAACAGATGTTAGAGCATGAACTAGAGATGTTCTGAAATTCAAAGAGGGTGTTCTGCCTTAATGTGCTTAATTACAGAATTCCTTGTTGCTGTCATTAAAATTGAACCCTGCTGTTAGCTCATTCATCTATGCTCCAATTTCCATTAAAGATTTTCAGTTCTTTTAGAGGTGGAAGGACCACCTAGATTTGCTGATCCCTGAGATGTTACATCAAGAGGAGAAAAATATTCTCATTACAATTATGAACTACACAGTGGTAAATGTAAAAAGGAAGTCCAATCTTAAAGTCCAGGACTAGGGATTTGATGATCTAGATTTTATTACATTAGACAGATTTGTGATGGAAACCTAGCTCCCTTGAAAACCTTGGAAGTTTTGCTATTAATTTCAAAAGACCCACGATTTCTCCCTTGCTGTTCAAGTTAGAGTTAGTAATTCAGGTCAGCCTTTTGAAAGGGCCTCAGAACTGTAGATCTTAAGAGAATACAGAGCATCCCAAACATGAGGTATCCAGGTGGTGAGGTCCTTTATGCAAATTCTGTACCTAATTTTTTCTTCCTTGATTTTCCCATGTAGAAGATAGGTGTAATAATTTTGAGCTTTATAGAGAAGTTTTATTTATTGATATGGGATCATTAATCAATGAAAATAAAACAGCATTAAAGAAAATAAATGGCATTAAATTGTACATATGATTAATCTTGTTCTTCTTCTCTTTCTGAGTTAGGTGGGAACTATTTTTAGTTTCCTAGGTAATCCAGTTTTGAAATCTGTTCATTCTGGGATAGAATGAAAAAGGGAGCATTTTGGTGAAACACATTGTTTCCAAAACTTTTGCAAACTACACTGAAGACTTCCTTTCAGTAAAATTGTAACTTTTCTTTTTTTGAGGAATGTAAAAAAAATATATAATTTTTTGAATCTTGTAAAAACAAAAGGTTTTCTCGTTGTCATGAAAACATTTTGCTTCCAGCCAAGCAGTATATCCGAACAGAATATTCCCAGCTACCTCAAGCCATAAGAATAAGAAAAGAAAATCAAGAAACGTATAAATCCAGTAGTCCAAATTTTCAGAAAACAGTACAAATAGGTGGAATTTGTTTATGTCACATAAATATTTAAGTTAAATATAGAGATGGAAAGGTCGAATTTGTGCCTGCAGGAAACCCAGGAAAAATGTGAGCTTTCTTTTTAGGTTTTGAAAAAAGTTATGTAAAGATGCCTTCAAATGTGGTCAGGGATGGAGGAGAGGAACACCCGTTCCTGTGGAGTCACTCTATGGAAGGAGACTGAAGCTCCTGGAAGGCTCTTGGGCAGACTTCTACATGCCAGAAGTTATGAGTCATGTGTCTGAGACAGTGTGAACCTGAAGAGACTAGAGAAAAAGTCTGCTAGAGCCACAGAACCACAAGTATTTATGTCCATCTAATATGAATATCAGCGTAAAAAGCCTGGCACCACTAAACATTATATCCTTGCAATACAACTGCATTGTTGCAATTTTTCATAGACCCAGCTGAATAATTTTTGTCTGGAATTTTATTTATTTATTTAACTTTTTGTTGTCCCTCACAGAATTACACTCAAATAGATGAATGGTATCTACTCTTAGTTCCTGAATGGTACTTTGCAGCTTTCCAGATACTGTCTGGTGGAATTCAAAGGTTGCAAGAAATCACATTTAAAGGAATTCTGCATTTTTATTCAGGACAATAAATAACTGGCCTACTGTTAAAGCTCTCATTTGTGTGTATCAAAGATGTGATCAATTTTTCAAATGTTCTCTACACTTGATATTGGAACATATTTGTAGCAAGAACTAGTGGATATACTAAATATTTCTGAAAATTAGTTAGGTACCTCAGTGGAAGCAAAGCACTTCTGTGAGTTCAGTTTTTGTGTTGTGTGAGCTGATTACTTTTGAAAATCAGCTCAACAGATTTTTTTCGCACCTGTGAGCCTGTGTTGTAAAGGATGTGTTTTGGTCAGCATTCCTACCAGTAAACCCACATGCTAAGGTACTGCTGAATAGTGAGCCCAGTAAGGTTAGGAAAGGAGTCAAAGCAGAATCATCTGAAAATTCATATATTCATAGAAACATATAAGGGACTGTTTGCACAGCTTGTTGTCATAAGCAATTACAAATGCTGCTTCAGAAAGTGTTTTTCAGCTTTACTAGCCGGGTTGCTGAAAGAAAATCCAAAATGTTTATTTTTTCTTTAGTTGAAGTATAACTTAAAATCATTTTGGCATCGACTATCTGCAGAGATATTATGTATTTGGATGCTGGTGCCCCCTGCACAATAGCCAGAGGGGTTTTTTTTTTTTGCTGGGAGAAAAATACGCAGAACCCAGCAGGAGGCTGACTGAGCACTAGCTAATGGCAGCCTGAGACAGATATTCACAGGGTTTAGCAAGTAGAAAGAAAATGAAAAAAAAAAGAGGAGTCTCCATACCATCAGAAATATTTTTGTAACATTACTGAGTATCATTGCTAGTCTGTGTATTTACTCCAATATATTCACCAAAGTTCTAAGTTATTGGTAAAAAAAAAAGGATGAACAGGAAAGTTGATATGAAAACAAACAAACAAAAAACAGAACCACAGTAGCTAACTCTTGGCATATATGTTTGAAATCGGAACAGAGACATGGCTGTACCATATCTGCAGAAGAACGGCCTCTAGATCTGGCCTTTGGTCTGTTCATCCAAACAAATTATGCAAGTTTTCCCCTGCGCTGCACCAGGAGGGGAGCTTCATGATGCAGCTTCAAAAAGATATTAGCTAGGGGAAAAAAAAAAAAAAAAAAGTGTGTTTGGAGTGATTTTAGGGTCTTCGGGATTGCTATTTTGCATGTAATCCAAAAGTGCTTTCAGTAGATCCCAGAAGAGTATATTAGGGCATTACGCCAGAACTGACCTTGATAGGAACAATGACAAGCACAAGTAGGTGATGTGTTCTGCACATCTCAGAAAAATCTGTCAGTGGCTCTGTCCTGATAGGTACAATGCCGAGTTTTTCAACTGATCTCAGTAAGCGTTTGGTTGGCATTGTACATGAATAAAGCAACACATTTGCTTCTTTGGTCTTTTAGAAGATTTTGCAAAGGTTAGTGAAAAGAAGGCAGAAGAAGGTGAGTCACCTCATGCACATCTAAAAAGACCGATAACAAAAGAGAACTCATCAAAAGCAAAACACAGCTGCTTTTAATTGTCCCTTCTGGTTAAGTGACAGCTGTAACTTTTTCATTAACAGTGCTAAATTTATGTTGAAAGAAATGGAAGAGGAAAGTAGCATTTGTAAAAATAGGTGTTATTCAAATAGAAGGTCATAGAATCATTTAGGTTGAAAAAGACCTTCAGGATCATCAAGTCCGACAATCAACCATTTGGTCATTTAGTTATAAAAATATATTCTACAAATCTGTAAATTCATTCACATAGTCGGATGCTATTGACAGTGTTCAAACCACTAAAACAGGTGCAAACATTTTCAACACTGACAACCAAGAGAAAAACATTTTCTTCACCTCTTCCCCCCCCACCCCCCCAGCTTCTGTGAATCTGTCCCAAGCACCATGTACAGCTTAGGAAGGGTTCTTACTTTACATCAAAATCTTTCACTTTGTACCCTATTATTCATGAGATGTGACCTCCATGAGCTCAAAAACACATTTTTCCTGTTTTTTTTTTATACCTTTCCAACTCTTAGACATAATTTCTTATAATCATTACTGCTAGAAGTGATTTTTCTCCTAAAAGTATATTTTCGTTTTAAAAGAAAAAAAAAATTACACAGCATTTCATATTTTAAAAATACTTCTATAAGTACTGTACTTTCAACAGTTTAAACCAGCAAGGTTGCAGTACATTTGATCAACCCTAAGAGCCTGCCTTGTTACAGAGATCCATTTCTCAGTGAATAAATGTAAAATGCCTATCATTTTGCAAAAGTTATTTGAGCACTGAGCTTAATATAGTGTACTAAATATTTCAGCCTATGAAGCTTTACTCTGCAAGGACATAATCCCAAAACATTAAAATCTATGGTCTTTTTACTCTTAGAGGAAGAGCAAGGTATCTCCCCCAAGTTTCCCATCTAATCCTATGCTCCCATCAGGTGGTCAGCTTCTTTTCCTTTAATCCATGAGAAATCATCTGTTCTAGTCACGGGCAGTTCCACTGCTTGCATTTGTCACAGTGAACCTGCAGGTGTTACAATGTGAATCAAAACTTTTTTTTTTCAATGGTGCAAAAAGTCTGTATCCATAGTTACAAACACACAGAAAGTTTCTCCAGAAACAAACAGGCCTGATAAAATCCAAAGGTCCAAAGGTACAAACCAAAAGATTTACAGATCTTTTCCTCGGGATCTTTGAACTTCTCTTGCAGCCATCTCCAACCTGGTTCACCTCTACTACCAAAGTTTCTTTGTGCTCCTTACACTGCCTCCGCCTCTCCTCACATGCCAGCTTATCTCCACTTTGCTGTGTGGTGACTTTTTGGAGCCAGCCTCCCATTGTTTCCCAGGCAGGGAATCCAGCAGGGCAGGACTGTGCCAGCACCTCCCTTGGAGGGAGACAGGAGGGAGCACTACAAACTTCTGATTTTCAGAAAATTTATTTGAAATTAACATTGTGGGCAACTCTGTCCTTTTATAAAATTGGCTGAATTAACCAAATGTGTTCAGAAGTTCTTGCAAGGGCATGATATATATCTACTCAGACGATGCAGAGATACAATGCTCATGTAAGTCCCCTTCCTTCCTCAAGATGACTAATAGTACCACAGACTTAATAACCTACACATACACTGCCAAGGGAGGTCTACCTAAAAAATGTCCTGTCTGAATAATAGCTGCGTGATGAATTTATATAGTATTCTGAATAACATATAGGAACTGCAGAAAGGAATGTTACTATAATTGTAGAATTCATCACATAAAGATGCAGATCTATAAAGCAACAATGATATTTAAATTACTTTCTTCAAACCTAATTTCCTAACTAGGTCATCTGTCCTTTGATTACTCTATCAAGTAAAACAATAGAATTGATTCCGATCTCACATGTTCCAGAATATATAATGCAGTAGTTCCATGCAATTCAATGAATATGTAATAAAAAGAATAGAATCAGACCCTGTGTGTTTTGCATGGAAGTATTTGAGGTAGCATCATTAAATTGATTCTGTCAGGTAACTAGATTAAAGCTCAGATTTGACCCTCTTTAACTCAAAGGCAAAATAACCTTTGAATTCACTGGGTCCCTGAATTTCATCCATAATCCATACTTATCAATTTCACCAAATGCTCTTCATCCAGTAGGTTGTGTCAGAAAATGCCATGTAAAGTAATTGATTTGCTAGACAAAATTTAACGAAAGGCTAAAAACAGGCTAGAGGAATTTTTTTGATATTTGAAACTGATTAAAGGCTGACACTATCAAACTTTTTATATATTGAAATCCAGATTGTAATGCACTTGTCACTAAAGCGTCCAGATTTAAAGTTCCTCCTATGAAGAAAGGCTGAGAGAGCTGGGGTTGTTCATCCTAGAGAAGTGAAGGCTCCGGGGAGACCTCATTGTGGCCTTTCAGTACTTGAAGGGGGCTTATAAAAAAGATCAGGAGTGACTTTTTACACAGGCAAATAGTGATAGGACTGGGGGAACAGTTTTAAACTAAAAGAGAGGAGATTTAGATTAGATGTTAAGAGGAAATTCTTCACTATGAGGGTGATGAGGAACTGGAACAGGTTGCCTAGGGAAGTTGTGGAAGCCCCATCCCTGGAAATGTTCAAGGCCAGGCTGGATGTGGCCCTGGGCAACCTGATCTAGTGGGTGGCATCCCTACCCATGGCAAGGGAGTTGGAACTAGATGATTTTTAAGGTCCCTTCCAACCCAAGCCATTCTATGATTCTATGATTTCAGTGTATAAAGTTCTGCAGACTTGTAAGACTGAAGAGTCATAACTCATTTACATCAACCACAGTGAAGTGTCTGAGAGTTATCTCAAACTAAATGGGATATATGTGGATTGGGTCAGCACTTTTTTCCTTATTTTCATTAGATGTAATGTTGGACTGGTGTAGCAACCATGGGGAGATGCTGAATTTTATTGCAGGATGATAAAGAAATGCTGTTTTCTCTGACTGCATGAGTATGTGCACATCTGAAAGAGGTCATTTTGTGTGCTACTGATGTGCTTCCTTGTTGTCTGGTAGTCTCTTCTGTATTGCTGCAGTTCTCCAAGTGAACTTTCTCATTCTCTCTTCCGGTTCCAGTTGAATTGTCCTCAATATGAAAATGCATTGTCATGTTCACAACGAAAATACACCAGCTGGTGACTGCAGGTGGTGAACACATCCATCCCAAGATTCTTCCATGCAACCTTTGAAGTAGGTTTCCCAAAAATATATAGCTGCTGGCTTCTTAGGGACTTAACCAGCACCCAGCTGTCCACCCCAGGGTACCACTGCAGGCCAGTGAGCACCACTAGGTGTCACCGTGGTGCCATAAATAGGAATTATTAAGCGACAGTGATGACTGTGTAATTGACGAAAAGAAAAAAAAAAAAAAAAAAGCAACCTTGGCTTTTTCTTTATGCCAGCTATGATGTCAGAGTAAATGCCATGTTAACATGGCCCAGACTTTTCTTTTGCTCAAATTATGTTTTATTCCATAAAACTTTCAGCATCAAGCACGAAATAAAGGAGTTAAGCAGACACAGCAATCCTACTTGAACACAGTTCCTGAAAAATATAGGTATACATTATTCTTTTCTGATTTGGTGTAATAATCTGTTATCTTTTGTCATGCATGTTACAATGATTTCATGCATGAATGGAAAGGGTGGATGATTTATTAGGAGAGCTCTATTCATCCTGCAGAGCTGGCTTGGGTTTGAAATGGATATGCACTTAAAGAAATGCAGTCTCTCAGGTCACAGTTATGAAAATATATTCCAGGTTGCAGCTTCATTAAAAGCTTTATTGTAAGAAAATATTTGCAAAAGAAAACTTTTTGTATTCTACGTAAAAGTTTATACTAATGAATGATTTAACCAACATCATTTTCTACTGTTCCTGCCTGTGTATTGATTTCCATTATTTATCCATAATTCCAGTACAGAGGGTTATAAAATGAGATTTGATTTTGAAACATTGCCTGTAACTGGCTACCCTTCAAAGTTTGAAAAACTGAAGCATCAGTTTAGTTATGTCAGTCTGTCACCAAGCATTTTTTGGAAATATTTTAGTAGGACTTAAAAACCCATTAAAACATGATTATATTGTGAGGCGTATAGTTCTGCTCTAATTAACATCTCCTTGCAGTAATGATGTATCACCATTCAATGTAGTGGTGAGGATATTTCTAAATTCTAAGTCCTGAGTAATTTGAATGTTGCTGCCAAGATACAGCGGCCATATTAATGGAAAGCTGATTAATGACACTTGCTCTGAACAGAATGGTGAAAGTAGGAGCAAAACCTCTGTGAGTTAATGAGATGACCTATCTTCTTTCAGGAAAGCCTTGTGGTGCCAAAGCCAGAGATTTTCTTTAGAGACTGATCAAGTCATGGTGGTGTGTTACTTCTAAAGAGCAGGTCAGTAGATGCTAAGAGTTAATCTACTAAAATTTTATTTCTCCTTCTACTTCTTTTTTACAATGTAGCCTTCACTATGAACAGCAAGCTGACATGGAAAGGATGGATAGCCGTTATGGCTCACCCAACCTATGCACTTAGTTTGTCTCTGTGGGTGGTTGGAAATCCAGTGGTCATGTCTACTGTTCTGAAATACAGCCACTGAACTGAGAATAAACTGCGTTCACAGATCTTGCATGCTTTCATTACTTTATATTTGACCATGGGCAATTGTTATTTTTTTTTACAGAGGTTTAGAAATCTTGGTTATTTCCACTAAATCAAACCCAAAGATATTTTCACTTAAAAAGTGGAATTTAAAAGTGGATGTCACCAGTCCAACTGTTCTCCAAATTTAAAGATATGGAATAAAAACTTCACAGAAATAAAAATTCCCTTTGATATGCTCTGCACTGATCATTACCATTTAGGAAAGAGATGTTGTGGTTATAATAGATATTTCTAGGAAATCATCAGTTCAGTGCTCAGAAGCTGTGAAGAAACAAATCGAGTGTTGAAAATTATTAGAGAAGAAATAGAGAATAAAACAGAGAACATTATTGAAACACTCTACAAATCCATGGGGAGCTCACATCTTGAATAACAGGTATAATTCCAGTCATCCTGTTGTGAAAAGAATATAGTAGAACTTGAACAGGTACAGAAAAAAAGCAACAAGGATGATCAAAATTGCATAATATTTTCGATAAAAAGGGTCAACAAGCATACTTCACCTCTTCAGCCTGAAAAGACATGAAGGAGAACGGATATAGTTCTGTAAAATCATGAATAGCATTGAAAAGCTGAATAAGGGGCAACAGATCACTCTCTTACAGTACAAAAACAAGGAGCTTAAAAGTAAACAATACAAGGCAGTTTTGAAATACGTAAAATGATAAGACTTCAGATAACACTCATTCAAACTGTGGAACTCTTTGCCATAAGGTATTATGGATGCTAAAAGTTGAGATGGTTGAAAAAACATTTGGATAGTTTCATGAAACAAAAAAGCCACCAAGTAATCTTAAGTCTGTGAATCACTGTGATTTCATGTAGAGCTTTGCATGTGGGCAATACAGTGGTCTGACACCCATCATATTCATTTCAGTGCAGTGCATTCAAATTCAGTGCATTGCAAACCAAGCCGTATAAGTTTTAATAACTGTGGCCAGGTCAGATTCAGCCAGGAAAAGGTCCAATCTTATGGCTGGCCGTAAATGAAAGAAGATGTTTTTGGCAGTTTTTGTCATACAGTGTAATGAGAAATGCAGAAAGATGCTGAGGCTGCCTGCCATCTTAAGAAATGAGAAATGAGAACAGCTGTCCCTCAAGCAAAAATTTTATTACAGTGTTGGTTACTTGTCCAAAATGTTTTCCTCTGCCTATCAATATTACTTTTATTGTGCCCACGTTTAGTTCAGCCAACTGTTCCTAGTCATAGCACTAATCCCTCTTAGGTTCCCGGACAGCTCGAGAGGGGGAGTTTATTGCAATTTATTTTATTGGATGGCTATATCTAGGAAGTTAGTTTACTGAATGAGAAAATGATGTAGAGTTGAATGTCACAATGTACAGGTAGTGTTTCTTTCTGTCGAGTACGGCAGACTCCCTTGAAAAGTTGCACAGATATGTTAAATGCAATGAGAGGAAAGAGTTTGTAGCATTCTACACATGATAATTTTACCGACAGCTTGGAATCTCCAGTCCATCACTTTGAACTCGTATCTACCGTTCCCTTCTATAAAGCAGACGGGCAGCAGTGACTTTTAGATTTTTAAGATTTTTGGCATCAACACCTTCTCTTTCATTTCCTATAGAATAGTCTTTTTTAAGTATGAATCCTTTATGTTTTACTGGTCCTTAAATATCTAGGGCATCCAAAAGAATTAGAAATCAAAAGGATGTTGCAAACTTCTTTTTACAAATTTTACAAAACAACCTAACAGTAATCTCCAGGAGTCCATTTTTCCCTTGTCTGCCTTCAGAAGCATCAGCTTCAGATAACTAAAAGGACAACTACAAATCCTTGAATTGCCATAAACTCATTTCCTTGGGTTACGTTTACCTCCCTTGGTGCACCAAAAGTGCTGAACTCCAGTGAGTTTTTAATTTAGCAGGGTTAATAATTATCAGTTCAGTGTGACTCTCATAATACCGCTGGCCCTAAAGATGTGTAACTGACCTATTGATTTCCTTGGCGTTTTGTGGCTTGCTCTGATATGAGTACAGATTTTTGTGAAGTCATCTTGGTGCAATGACAAACAGTCAATAGCACTCTGCTAGCACTCTGTTATTGAAACCTTTTACCTAGATGTTAGATAGTATTGCCTGGAAAGGTACTGATTGAGCAACGCTGCTGGTTTATACTGAAGGCTTTTCAAGGAACTATTCTCACAGCTTCACTTTGCTGTGTGTTCTTTATTTGCTTAGCCTTGTTCTTCCCCATAAATTATGCATTAAATATGAATCTGCATCCAGATACATCACAAAGACAGAGCTGTACTTATAGCTGACTACAGCCCAGAGAGATTATGTAATGTTTTTGGACTGTCTCAGCTCCCTGGAGTGAGACAGGTTGGAATTCCCCCCTCGCCAAGATCTGCTTCCCTGTGAGATATAAACACACGTTAGTCTCAGTCTAAGACCAGTGGCAAGCAGCCCTGCACGTGCTGGCAGAACTCCTTTCTATTCTTTACATAGCAATAAATTAATAGTGCCCCAAGTTCTCAAAGGCACCCTATGAAGTCATCTCATGATGTGAGAAATGGTACACTGCTGGTTTGTGCTTTTGCGGAGCTCAGCTTTGCTGCTTTGTCAGAAGACTGTTGTGTGGTCTTCTTTCACCTGACACTTCCCTTAAATCTGGACAAAAACTTTTGCCACCTGATAATTACCAGTGGCAGATGAGCCTTGGCCCTGGTGTTGGTATGGCTTTGTCTGACCTCACCTCCTTTACTGCCCATTCCCCTCGACCTGATTGTATCATGAGATCAGAGTTGTGTGCTCCTCTCTGTTCACCTTCTTTGAAATAGTGATAAGGAATGCCATTTGAATCCTTCACAGTATGCATCCCAGATCATATTATCACCAAACATTTGGGTCCTTAGCCAAGATAAGCTAACGGTACAGGAAGGTTGGGACCTGTCTGGGTGGTGAGGGTCAATGACAAGCAGACACTGGGTCTCCCGCCTCCATCCATTAGCATGTAAAATCCCCTGCAACACCTCTACACTTCAATCAGATTTCACAGGCGCAAGAGCTGTGCTCAGGCCTCTTGTAGAGGAGAGGGAAGAGATGTGATGGGAAGCAGGATGAACATGTATGGTTCACCCTCCAGACCCCCCTTCTCTGGCAGGGGCCACCCCTTTGGCAATCAGAAAGCACAGAAGTGCGAGGCAGTGCTGAGCAGGGCGGAGTGGGCCATGCAGGATGCTTCAGGGCAGTGCACAAGACTGACATTATCAGTCCTGCAGTAGAATTGGCATCTAATAATGCTAATGTTGTCTGGTCTTTTGCATCACAGAACTACAAAGATGTCTTTGTGTTATGTCTTGCTACTCTCAGGCAGATGTCATGCACAAAGTGAATGAAACTTCAGCTTTTGCTCTTATTTCCTTTCAGTGAGAAATAAGGCAGTCAACTCTTTGAAAGTAAGGCTACGAGACCATCTCATCCCTCTGTCCAGTTATGAAAACAGCCATACTTTCTCAAAAACTCTGAAAGTATGACATCCTCTAGTTCTTTCCCATGACTGAAAGGCGTAAATTTGGCAAGCGGCAATTCAATCAAATGCTCTTTTCAGAGGAGCAGATAGGAATTTCCTCCTCCTTTAGGATACCTGTAAACGGAAAGCCTGTTGCAGAAGAATAAAAAGTTCCAAAAGAGATTCCACCAACCCATTCCTGGGTATAAGCCTGAGTTTCTTACCAGTAAGGAAAGTAAGGAGACGACAAGGAAGTTAATAAAAATTGCCTGGTAATGTGAAGTTAAACTAAAGGGGCTTACAATTACACAGATACATACACTCACAAGTAAACTGTCCTTAGATCACTCCAGTTACTTCACACTTGAATCCATCCCCATAATATTTAAAGCACTTAAACATTCACGCATGAAAGATAAAATCCTTAGCTAAATTGTTTTGATTTTATTGAGCGACACCATGTACAGAAGATCTTACACTAAAATCAGTTGGGATTTTTCAGAAAATTACACTGAGGTATAAATTATGTTCTGCACTTGCTCACAAGGTTTCTGTTCCTAGAAATTCCTACCTACCCTAACAAGCACTGGCTGAAATGAGAAGAGCCTGTCGCTGAGGTGATAACGCTGACAGACAACTTAATTACCCTGACCGAGGAGAATTTACTTGTTTGGACAGTTGGAAGGGAGGAAGCCAGCTTACTTTTAGTATACCAGCAATAATTATGTACATGATAATAGTCAGAACACAGTACTTTCCAGTCACTGTCTCTAGGAAAATGGCTGTCAGGAATCGTTAGAAATAAATGTTATGAAATGAATTCTCTGGAACATGTAAATGTTTCATATTGTGGAGATAAGCTATATAGAACTGTCGGAATCATTGATTGAAGGCAAACCATGTGCTTGCATGGAGAATGAATGATGACCATGTGCATCTCAGCTGGAAAATCAGACCATGAGCATAGCCTACTGGATTCTAGTAAAATTACATTAGCAGGTTGTTTTGTTTTTTTTTTTTTTGAAGGGAGCTTTGCTGTTTAAGCTCTTACATGAAATGCTATTTTTTTTTTCCCCTTCTTGAAACTTTTGCATGTTGCCCTAATGGAAAGTCAAAAAGAAATTACTGATCCCCTAACTAGTGAGTCAGTAAAGCTACCATTAAGATTCCACACTGTATCCTGAATCAAATCAAGGTGAATATGGTTGTTTTATTGGTTATTTCAAGAAACGCTATGAGTTGTGTATCTCTCCAAGTTAAAAGCTTGCTCGGTTCTGAATGTTAATAAAAAAGTTAGAGCAATATAGTCATGAACATACAGATACTCTGGACAGGACAGAAGAAAGCAAGACAAATACATATTAAACTAATTTATTAATTGAATTTAAATTACTAAAGAAAATCCAGTTCTATTATGTGGCTTCAGCTAAAACTAAATGGACTGTCTATATCAAGCATAAGCTCTGAAATATGACAATAATAGCTCAGAAGTCAGGACTTTATTCTTTTTTATTTTATTTTATTTTATTGCATTACTAGCACCCTTTTATTAAGTAAGCGTGATTTCTAGTCCTTCCAGCTTCGGTAGCTCTTAGCTCTTTCCTAGAGCAAAACTTACGAATCTCTCATAAACAAAGCTTATATCCTAGCAGGGAACGGATTCACTACTGCATTACAGACTTCTGTAAAGTGAGAGGTGCCTCATCTTGGTACCAGGGCATGGATTTTTGTATCTCTCTCTAATACTTCACAATAACTTCTTGCTTCTCTTTAGACAGAGTTCATAAAGACCATTTGGCCTTTGTTGTGTGGTCATAAAGACCATTTAGCCTTTGGCCTTGCATGCCTGCATCTATGTCACATCTCACCTACCATGGAATGAAAATAGCAGCTTCCCTGGAAACAGACAGGGCAGCATCTGCACAAAGAGACAGCGGAGGGGTGGATGGCTCTGCATTCTCCTTAGCAGAATGAAGGAAGGAGAGTGGAAACCTCCTAAATGGTCCATGTGTTTAGCCATATGTGTTTTTGGGGTGCTTCTGCAAGCAGTGTCTGTGAAATTTGACATTATCTGGTACAAATCATTCTGTCTAACAAAAGCAACAGCTGTTTTATTTTCTTTGCAGAATGCTTGCTTTAACCTTAGAGATGGTCACATAAGCATATACAGCCTATAGATGCTAAGGGACAGAATTACTTGCTAACCAGAGGACCTTCAAAGTTGTTATCAGATCTCTCAGAGTAGATGGGAGGCTGATAACATGCTTGTTGTCTTTAGCTTGTTTCAGTTTCCTTACTTTCAATCTCGTTGCTGATCTCCAGCAGCTTCTCTGCTTGCAATTCTTATTTGACCTTTTTGCTGCAAAGTTATTGTGGAGGCTTTAAATAGTTCTTTATGAGAACTCAGTGGGTATTTCAATCTGAAATTCAGGAATAGTTCTTGTTATAATCCTAAGAATCAGCATATACAAGCTAACCTGCAGCTTAGTGTTCATTTCAGTCCCAAATGTCTATTGTCTCTCACAGTAGGTATAGAAGAGCACAGTACAAGGAAGAAAACTGTTTATTAAAACTGCTGTGAAACAAGAATTAGGGGGTTAGCGTGAAACTTTGAATTCTTAAACAGAAATGTCCTTGCCATCATTTTACACTTTTTGGCTACTGCTAATGTTACAATAATACGAATTTATTTATTTTGCCCAGTGTAAGTAATATGATGTATTTTATTTCCAAATTACTTCTAAATCAGTGCAGTTGTAGTAACTGCAGAAAATGAATAGGTTCTGATTTTTCTGCTATGAAATTATCTGCATATTGAAAATGCATTTACGCTACCAGAGCTTAGATGAACTAATCATACCCCCAAACTGTAAAACAAAGCTGTTTTAATTTTATTGCTGAGAAAAACAAATAAACAAAACAAAACAAAAGATATAGATTATGTAACTAGTGCTTGCAACAAATGAAAATCTGAAGGTTAGATAGCATTCTGATTTTTCCTGATGTTGATTAGCAATTCATTTTTTCCAGACAAGCACAACCAAGTATGCTAGAATTTAGTCCCTTGACTTCAGTGGATTTTTTCATAAAAAAGTAGACAATCATTATGAGGAAGGGAACGTAAATAAGAATAAAAACAAATATTTTGCAAAAATAAATAAAAAAATAAAAGGAAAATATAGACCAGACTATTTTTTCTTTTTTTTTTTTTTACAGTGATGACCATTAAAATTAGAATTATAGAAGTTTTTCCTCTTTTGATGGAAAGATTTTGAAACCTCATATTCCTGCACAGCAAGATAGATAAGCTCTGTTATACAAATAATTATTGCTGTTGCCACTCTCCACATGGTCCCACTTTTATTTTTATTTTTAAATTGACACCTTTCCTTCTGCTATTCATTCAATTTCTTCACCAACTCATGTTTTTTGTTCCTATTTATCAGAAAGAAAGAAAAGAATTATTCTCAAAACCAGAAGTTAAGCTTGAGGGATTTGTATTTCTACTTTGTTCAGTGTCACTTAGACAAAAGCTTGAAGAAATAAAACAGTTCATATTGAAGCATGTAGTCGTGTGTTGATGGTTTGTGATATAGTGAATGTGCTTTCTTTAAGAGTCTTCAGCTCCAGCAGCAGCAATGTGATTGTTTCTTTGGCTTAAAATACTTCATCTCTATCATTTGATGATTTTCTCTTAAAGTTTTCCTTTTTATTAAAAACAAAAAAAAAGCAAACAGCCTTTAATCACATTTCTAAGACAATGATTTGCAATGACACAGTGGCAGCGAATCAGGTGCATTGCCCATCATCTGTGAAATCTTGAATGATTTCAGGCAGGATCTTGTAATAAACTGAATTAACTACAGCCCATTTTGCTTGTTAATTCATGCTACTGCTCTTTAAATAGCATTGGAGTATTTTATGACATCCACAGCCTTTATTTTCACTTTTTAGCTGGCCCAGAAGTTATTGTATAACTATTTCCTTTTGTGTTCAAAGAAATTGTGACTCCCATCTCGAGGCTGAGACACTCTGATCCGTATCTTGGTGCTAAGGAGCATGAAATTAAAATGTATGCAGTGCTCTCTGTCCTACCCAAATGTGATCAAGAGCATTGCTCTTATGATTTCTTATTGCTATCCCCAAACCTGAATGACAGCTTTAAACATTATCTGATAGAGCAGACCTCATATAGAACTTAAAATCACTGTACTTTGCAGTTTATTTCAATAGTGATAAGCAAAGGGCTAAAAAAAAAAAAAAAAAAAAAGCCTTTGAATTCCTTTGTTGACCATAAATTAACAAGAGCTGCCCAGGTTTTGGTACAAAAATATGACTAGTAGCTCTGTTCAAACTAAATGGCACAAATCCCTGGGGATGTGCTTATCAAAACAGGACCATGTGTTCTGCATTATTAACTAAGGGCTGTTTACTCAGATAAGTCAATATGTAGAAGAAATCTTAAAAGAACATTTTGTTCCACAAAAAGAGTTGAGCTGAAAATATATTCAAGCTTTAGCTTTCATATTGGTCAACCTTTTGTTTTCATCTTTCATACCAGCAGGGTGGTGGAAATCCCATTTCCCAGATAGAAAAGCTGGCTGAGAGAAATCATTTTCTTCATTTCATTTAATTTCTTGTGCAGAATGGGCAAAGGATATAGCCTGGAGGCACCCTAGGGTTCGATGTACTAAGATGCCAATGCACTAAATTGAACAGGAAATTCAGAATAAAAACAAATAGCAACACAATCTATGTGGAAAGTGCAGACAGTAATTCTGGTACCTCGGAGTACTCAGCATTATCTTTCTCCTTACTGATAATAACATACATAGAAAAAATGTATCAGCAGCAGGGAGGTGGAGGCAGTTTCTATTGTCAAATGAGGACAGTTAAAGATGATTCTGACACTCATTTCTTTGTAGAGGGTGCTAACTCTACATATTCCTCTACAAAGCATCATAATATTTCTCTCTCGTGGAGGATTTCTATAATGAGAATACATGGGCAAGGAAGAGACTAAGTGCCACTTTTAGCTGAAGGCCCTACTCTATGTCTTTTTGTGCTTGTCCAAAGGCAATATAAAATGCAAACACATTAGACTACAAATTTTTACCCAGTTTTTACTCATATGATTTGTAGCCTGTTTTTCAACTACAAAAAGAGAGCAAAGTCTATGGCAATTAAAAGTCAGTGATGAAATTACTTCCCTTACAAGTCTGCACGCGATGCACTTGTATTAGAGCATAGTTGTGTGTATAGCAACACCTCTTAGAAGGTTTCATCGTATGTTAGGGTCAAGAGATAAAATTTCAACAGCTGGAAATTAAATTGAATACTTTGGTATTATTTATTTTGTTGGCAATACAAGGTTTCTAAGAGGTGAGATCAGTTAAGGCTAAATCAGAAAGTAATCATTAAGAGGATATGAAGAAATCCAGATGGCTTCAGTAAAAAGATAGTATGTAGTCAGTTTATCTGAAGTCAGCTGGGCACGTGGGTCACTTTTTGAAGATGTTTAAGGAACTGGAAACAAATATGTCAAGGCTGCAATGGTGACGTTTAGAGGCTATTGAGTAGCATCCGCTCACATGGTAGGAAGTACTGGATAGCACTGATATAGAAGACTAAAATCTTGTTAGCAAGTCTAGCAAATTCATCCCTGGGTTCTGTAGTTTCCATACTAGGGAGCCTTAGCTCATTCTTGAAGATTGCTGAAGGAAGCTTAGACGCAGTTCAACCTATATGTTACATTTATAAAAACCAACATTTTTTTTTTTTTACAACAGTTTTGTTAAAGAATTTAGAATTTTGGCTTCATGAATTATGCAAGTGGTGAAAGAAAAACTTGGTTTTGTTTGTTTGTTTGCTGTTTTTTGTTTTGTTTTCTTCATCAGTATTTTTTATATAAACCATTTTCCTGTGCTAAATCAAACCCTTGGCAAGGAGTAAGATTATAGACTCATGGCTGTCATATATATTGTCATTCAATGATACAGTGTAATCTCAACTAAGATATCATTCACAATTTCTTAAGAAAAATAATACCCAGACATCTGTAAAGTAGTTGAAACTGATTGGTATGACAGACAATGTAGATGTTACTAAAATATGTGCCTAGATGATAATAACAGCTTAGCAAAAATGTATCATTGTAGTCAATCATAAGGTCAGCTCTCTCCTGGAGCTGTACCAATACACACATGCCCTTGTGTCCCTTCCTATGCTGCATTATTGAAAAGGGTTTGCAGAAATGAGTTGTGTTGCATGTATAAGAGATTGTTTTAGCAGTTTCCAGTCAGGGCTCCCACGTAGACCTTCTGTACTAAACACATAAATACTGCAGTGAAAATAAAGTGAGAACACAGAGGAGATAAGCTTTACTTCTGAATTCCCTTCCATAATACCCTTGTATTCTTTCATGTAGTTTTTTCTGGAGCCTGCTTTTTGGGAAAATCTTTAAGACTAGTCTATGGATTTTTTGCTTAGTGAATTATTTTATTTCAGAGAAAGTGTAGATGACAAACTTCACTGAAACACTTGTGTTATTTGTGCCTAGGAGGATAAATCTAAAAGTAAAATGATATCGTGAGGTTCTCATCATCTTTTCTGCTCAATCTGTTAGCACAGTTCTAGCAATACACACTGGTTTAGCCTTTCTTCCACATGGTATATATATTTCAACTGACAGTGGAAATGAGTATTTTTTTATTTTGTTTCTCTCAGGTTTTCTTCCTAGATGTTTAGTTATCCAGTGAGTTATACTTCACTTCCCTCATTGTAACTGCAGAAAGAACATTAATCAGCTAAAAGAGTCCCATATACTTTCAGCAGAACACGTAAGCTGTTACAAAGGGCTATAATTGGCAGAAACTTTTAGAATCATAGAATCATAGAATCATTTAGGCTGGAAAAGACCTCCAAGATCATCCAGTCCAACCTCTAACCTAGCACTGCCAAGTCCACCATTAAACCATGTCACTAAGCACCACATCTACATGTCTTTTGAATACCTCCAGGGATGGTGACTCAACTATATCCCTGGGCAGCCTGTTCCAATGCCTCACAGCCCTTTCAGTGAAGATTTTTTTTCCTAATATCCAACCTAAACCTCCCCTGGTGTAACTTGAGGCCATTTCCTCCTGTCTTATCACTTGTTGCTTGGGAGAAGAGACCAACCCCCACCTCACTACAGCCTCCTTTAAGGTAGTTGTAGAGAGCGATAAGGTCTCCCCTCAGCCTCCTTTTCTCCAAGCTAAACAACCCCAGCTCCCTCAGCTGCTCCTCATAAGACTTCTTCTCCAGACCCTTCACCGTTCTCACCCTTCATCACCCTTCTTTGGACCCACTCCAGCACCTCGATGTCCTGCAGGACCTCGATGTCCTGGGTCACCTCGATGACCCAGCATTTAGCCTTGTTGAACCTCATACAGTTGGCCTCAGTCCATCGATCCAGCCTATCCAGATCCCTCTGCACAGCCTTCCTACCCTCGAGCAGATCAACACTCCCACCCAACTTGATGTCGTTTGCAAACTTACTGAGGGAGCACTCGATCCCCTCATCCAGGTCACTGATAAAGATATTGAGGAGAACTGGCCCCAGTATTGAGCCCAGGGGGACACCACCAGTGACCAGCCTCCAACTGGATTTAACTCCATTCACCACGACTCTTTGGGCCTGGCCACCCAGCCAGTTTTTAAACCAGCAAAGCATACACCCATCCAAGCCATGAGCAGCCAGCTTTTCCGGGAGAGTGCTGTGGCAAAGTGTGAAAAGCCTTACTGAAGTCTAGGTAGACAACATCTACAGCCTTTCCCTCATCCATTAAGTGTGTCACCTTGTCATAGAAGGAGATCAGGTTAGTCAAGCAGGACCTGCCCTTCCCATGCTGACTGGGCTGGGCTTGATCACCTGGCTGTCCTGTATGTGCCATGTGATGGCACTCAAGATGATCTGCTCCATAACCTCCCCTTGCACGGAGGTCTGACTGACAGGCCTGTAGTTTCCCAGATCCTCCTTCCAGCCCTTCATGTAGAAGGGCGTCACATTAGCTAGCTGCCAGTCAAGTGGGACCTCCCCTGATAGCCAGGACTGCTGATAAATGATGGAAAGAGTCTTGCTGAGCACTTCTGCCAGCTCCCTCAGTACCCTCGGGTGGATCCCATCTGGCCCCATAGACTTGCGTACGTCTAAGAGATGTAGCAGGTCACTGATCATTTCCTTGTGGATTATGAGGGCTTCATTCTGCTCCCTGTCTCTATCTACCAGCTCAGGGGGCTGGGTGCCCAGAGAACAACTGGTCTTGCTGCTAAAGGCTGAAGCAAAGAAGGCATTACGTACCTCAGTCTTTTCCTCATCTCTTGTCACTGTTTCCCCCCACATCCAATAAAGGATGGATATTCTCCTTAGTCCTCCTTTTCTTGTTTATGTATTTATAAAAACATTTTTTATTGTCTTTAACAGCACTTGCCAGATTAAGCTCCAGCTGGGCTTTGGCCCTTCTAATTTTCTCCCTGCATAGCCTCATGGCATCTTTATAGTCCTCCTGAGTGGCCTGCCCCTTCTTCCAGAGGTCATAAACTCTCTTTTTCTTCCTGAGCTCTAGCCTAAGGTCTCTGTTCAGTGAGGCTGCTCTTCTTCTGCTCCAGCTAGCCTTTCAGCATGTGGGCACAGCCTGCTCCTGCGCCTTTAAGATTTCCTTCTTGAAGAGTGTCCAGCCTTCCTGGACTCCTTTGCCCTTCAGGACTGCCTCCCAAGGGACTCCGCCAACCAGTCTCCCAAACAGGTCAAAGTCTGCTTTCTAACACCTCATTAGACCCCACTGGACTTTGAAAGGAGCAAAAACATCATTGCCAGGTGGTCAGCCTATTCATAACACTGTTGTTACTGGACAAGGGAGCACAGGAGTATTTGTTCATCCAGAGGTCACCTGGGAGAACAGCAATGAAAATTATTCACTGTTCAAGGGAAAAACACATTTCTGTGAGGAATTCTAAAAGTAACCAATGATAACAACTATAGTGCAGAAAATCCTTCCCCTCGCGTCTTTGGAATTCTGGGTGAAGATGGAAATTTGAGGTTGCCCTAGAAATCCCACTGAGGTGGGCCTATGCCATCTAGTACATGTAAACTAGCAAAATTTCTTTTGCTATAGTAAGCTTTTTTTTTTTTTTTCTTCTGTGAGCTGGTCTTGTATCTTTACACGCCAGAAGAAAACACTGACCAGGCAAAACTTATTTCTATGGCGCTAGGCTGAGACTAATAGATACTGTCATCCAAGGCAAAGCCTGTGTAGGTGGGACAAAGAGCAGAGATGAGAAGAGCAAAAGAAGAGCCTCTTACAAGCAGAAATATCACACTGTGTCTCCTGGGAGAATGAACAACAGTGGCAAGGAAGAAACTGCTGGAAGTGCTTTCCAAATACCTAATTTAGTAATAAGCCATGAGTTTACCAGCAGTCTCTGTGGAACTGGACTAAACCCCTTGCAGTGCAGATTTGCTGCTTACTAGGGGCAATGTACCTATGGAGCACAATACCCTACATCCAAACATTGCAAATGAAAAATCTTTTTCACTCCTGAACTATGTCATTTCCCTTGTAGGTAGATTAATCCCCATGCTTTTTCTCAATCTCAGATGTATTGAGTACCTTTTGAAATGACAATGCCAATTTCCCACAAGAAAAAGAAATAATCAGTGTTAAAATATCAGATTTGGCCAAAGAATAGTGGTTCCATTTTGTGACAACTTTCTGTGGAATATAAATGTATTTTGTTCTACACTGGCATGGAAACAAAAGCTTTTGGATAGATTTTCTATCACTGGAATGGTGTTGAATTATCACTCTTGAAACTGAAATATAAATTCCTACTTAGCTATTGGGACAGGAGGTGATAACTGGGACACTGTCCAAAGGTTTGAGTTCAAATCCCCCTTTGGCCTGATTTCCCAACACTTACAATGCTGGAGAATTTATCACTTCATTTCTCCCCTCCCAGTATAATCTTTTTCAAAAGTCATGACTTTTACTGAAACATTTTTATTTTTGACAGTATAGTATATTTCATCAAATTAAAATTTCACCAAGCATGTTTCAACCAGCTCTAGGAAATACAGACATACTGCTTGCCACTCTTCAGGTGCTTTGAACAGTCTAAAATTTTTGCAGTGTTGATGATCAAAAGATTTTTGGCTGAAAGTAGAAAATACACTTTCTATTTGGTATGCATAAATCTTTTTTCTAGACTAGGATGTGACACAGTTGTACAGTGATTAAGCAATGACTTTATTATCATGATCTTGTTAAAAAATAAGATAAATGGTGTCAAAAAGATCGAAGTGAACCTTAAATTACCACAAAATATTTCATTGGCTCGTGCAAAAGTAAAAATGTAGTGATGTTATCCAGTCTGAATAGCTCAACTCTGTGCTTATTCCTCATACGTGTATGTGTTATATGGGCAACCTACCAATAAGCACATTCAGTGGTGAATGCCAGCTTCTGTATATATATTAATTACAGATCTAGAGGTACTGGACCTTAAGAGTGAGAAATGAGGAGTCTTATGGTATTTAAGGCTCCTTTCTCTTCTTTCAATAGACCCTGCTCCACAGCCAAAGACTGGCATTCAGAGTTATCTAAGATCAGCAACAGAAACCCTTTTTACTCTTCATTCACAGCTATGAGCTTTAAGGAACTTGAAGAAAACTTCGGTCTAAATGTCATGCCAAGGAAAGAGCACATAGCCTTTGGCTTGGCATGGGGCATGGGGTTAAAGATACTTCCTGGCTGAAATCTTCCACTTGTCTCAGGAGACTCAGGAATGCCTTTTGTCTTATGACCCACATGGTACATCTCATTTATGTTGTCAGTGGGTCCACTCACATGGACTGGGTATGATATTTTTGATTACATAGTAGTTTATAAGTCCCATGTACCTATAAATTGGGAAATAATGAAATTAAGATTTACATTGTCAAATCATGGAATGAAGACAATTTCTAGTCAAGTGAATGGTGGTAGGGGACAAAATTCCACAGCCAGATTTGGAAAGCAAAATCTGTGCCACTCACACAGTCAAGTAGCAAAGTAAGTAGCAAATACCTATTCTTTCCTAATGCTTTATTTAAAATACTAATTTCCACAATATGATATCTGTAAATACAAAATAGAATATCAAATTTTCAAAGCTTGTTCTAATATTTTATGATTTTTCTGTACTATGTTTCTTCATTTGCATGGGCCTGAGTCTGTAATCTAGTGACCTAATGAGATCCAGAACCTCCTGCCAACCTCCCACAAACAAATTAGACTGTTTTCTATGATCACAGCTTGAAACAATATCAAAAGGTGTTCTTAGACGCAGGGAGAACAACCAGCTCTGAAGGGTGAACCCAAATGCCTTCTAATAATAGGCAGTCTGGACAGTAGGTGACAGATGGAGAGCCACAGCGAAAAAAAGGGCTGGGGAGCAGAAAAATAATAGTTCCTTAACAGGGGTCATGGCTGTGGATAAGCAACCCTTGTTCCATTTCAGTGGAACTGGTTTAACTCAGCTAACTGCTACCAAACAGCATCTGGTTGTCTTTGCACTGAACTGCGCCAGCAGTACCCTTGAGACCTCCACAGTGACAGTAAGTGCCAGCTGAAAAATTAAGGGGCAGCTCAGTCTCAGGCAGTTCTTCTATGACTGCAATTACCAATGTGTGCCTTGCAGCATAGTGAAGGCACCATTGTCTGATGAGAATGATGTTTCGAAACCTGTAGCAATGTAAGAACTCGATAGCCTGAGGCTGTTTCTGTGTGGACATGGATGTAGCAGGCCTCTACTACTAAGATGCACAGTCATAAAGATGAGATGCTTTCCAAGATAAGGCCATAGAGTTGGGTCTGGGCCAAATGTACAATATACTCATGACCCACAGGCTACCCAAGAGTGTAAACAAACTGAGGAAATTATCCTACTTTGTTGAACAGTGAAATACAGCACATAGCACCAGACTCATGAGACCAGAAAACATGTTGGAATGATTATTTTTCCCTGTTAGAAGCATGAATGATTACCAGTGAGCCATTTTTACAGTCTTCTCAGATTGTTGACATCACTTACTGCTAATTAGGTTAGGGTGAAAAATGAGTTTGCAACAATCTTAGAATAAAATTGCACATGAACATGTTTGCTGAGTTCTCAGCAATAACATGGAAACAGAAACTGTGAGGTGGCATGGATCAAGCTCAAAGTATGACAGTTCCTGGCCAAACCAGCATGTGATCCATGTTTACTTGACAGATTAGCACACATGGTTATATCAAAAACCATATCAAATCCAAGTGAGCCATACTGAATCTAATTTGTGTTCACTGAGCAGTAATGTTGTCAGGGAAACTACCCAAAACCTGACCAAATACCACTGCTAATCCAGGTCATCAGTTTCTTTCAGGTGAAGTTGAAGGAATACAAATGGAAAATATCAGATTTCTTTTTGTTTAACTCCTTGCTGCCTATGGAGCCTGAAAAAAAAAACTCAATACCTTTGAATGTGTACTGAGTTTATTACCCATAGGTAATGGCTATGAACCTTTTAGTGGAGATGAAATCCTGGGTGATTTTCAATAGCTTAGTTTTTTTAGTTGTTGAAGGCAAAATGTTTCAGTACTACTGTACACAGGAGTCATGTGATACAGATTCTAGACCAAGTACAGATTCTGATTCTGCTCCTACATCCTAAGAAATACTTATGCAGTCTTAATAGAAACGCTTATAAAAATCTCACTGCAGTAACTTTCAAATAAAAAGAATTGAGTTATACATTACAGTATTGTAATACAGAATGGAAATTAGAACATATTATAGTCACATACAAAGCTTTACATAGACGTGCAGTTTATTGTGGCAGTTATTTGTTTTTTGTTTGTTTGTTTGTTTGTTTTTGTTATATGTTAACAGTATACTTCAGAAAACATTAGTCAGCATCTACACAGTACCGCAAATTAAATGTTAAAAATAATAATAGAATCAAGAAAAATTCTACTGGATTTGGAATATTTTTCTATAGCCTTAATGAAATTCAGTTCTGTGCCATGATAACATCCAATTCTTGCCATACGTCCTATAAACTGGCAGTAGCCACCATACCATGGGAAAAATGAATACAGGATTGGGGTTTGGAATGCAGAGAGAAATGTGCCACATCTACAAAACCAAGGTCAAAAGAGATAAGCTTTCAGGGAACAAGGGCTTTTGTTTATTTGTTTTTGTTTGTTCATTTGCTCAGACAAAAGTCTGAGAAGAACTTGGCAGAAAGGCAATTAAACTGTTGAATCAGATTTGTGCTGGAGTGACCAATACTGAAATACCATCTCATAGCCCAACACTGATAAATCTGCAGTGATTATCAGGATTAACAGATTCAAGAGTGGTAACATGGATTCTGTGTGAGGCTACTTACTACAGGGAGTACAGCTCAGTAAATGATAGTTCACTAAGTGCTCTACAGATCCTTCTTTCAAGCCATGATATGTCAGTCAGGATGGTGGTTGTCAGCTGTCCTATTACTGTCATTTACATAGGGTTGTTAGATCAGTTCAAGGATAGTCTCCCATATTAATTTGGGGTATCTCAAATTTTCAATTAATCAGTAATAAAATATTTCTCATATTTAAACTATTGAATTACTTGACTTTTGGCTTAATTTATAGCTTTTATAAAATTTAATCCTCTTCAATTTCCTTTCTTATCTGTGGTTTAAGTTTCTCCTCATCTCCCAACTTAAACAATACTATAGTAGACAGCCCTGAATGAAGACATGCTACTATACTACATGCCTTTGCCTAAAACTTGAGTACAGATCCTATTTTTCTTGTCATTATGTAAAAAGAAAAGTTTTTTTTGTTTCTTTTTTTTTGTTTTGTTTTGTTTTGTTGTTGTTTTTGTTATTCTTTAAATGGGAAAGAAAGATATTAAGTTTGCTCAAAGATAAATGCAGTGGGAACATTCCCAGGGAAACGATTTATTTGTTTTTCTGCAATAGACTATTATTTTGAATGTTATGCTAGATCAGAAAAATGCAATGCTCACCCTTCTACAGGTTTGGGTCTGTCATTTTTTCCATCCTTCTATCTCTAACATATCTTCATCTCTCATCTGACTCTGGCAGCAGATTACTTCCTGCACTTGAGGCCACTGAGAGACACCTTCTAGGTTCTTATTATGTGATTAGGTGTCAGCTTGCTCATAACAACTAGAAAGACACTGCTGGTGTTATTATATGAGCAATAATGTGCTGACTTTACTGCCTTGGGTGAAGTAGTGCATGTTCCAACGCCTACAGAATCATGGAATCATAGAATCATTTAGGCTGGAAAAGACCTCCAAGATCATCCAGTTCAACCTTTAACCTAGCACTGCCAAGTCCACCATTAAACCATGTCACTAAGCTCTGAATCCAAATGTTTTCTGAAGACCTCCAGGGATGATGACTCAACCGCTTCCCTGGGCAGCCTATTCCAACAGCAAATAATATAACAAATTTATTTATGTTTTTTATAACAAAGCCACTCTGTACCAATGAGCGTAACAAGTACCAAGGAGAATAACAAGAACTGGAGTTATTTTCCAGAGCTTTACACATCATTTTAAATTCTCCTTCCTCCATATATCAAACTGCTGTTTCCACAGAACAGTCTCATGTCTGCTGAATCCAGTCCAAAGTAATATACCACTCTTATATAAACAAGGTGGAATTTGTTTCTATTTCCTTCCTCTTCCCTTAAGAGGCAACTCTTCATCGTTTTATACCAGAAGTCCTTTCAAATGCCAATCGCAGGTTCACTGATTTGGCAGAAAAACTGGAAGTGCTATGCTACTTGGTCATGTTCCCTTTCAGCATCATACTTTCTCAAAAGACCATATGTAAATAAGATCAGAAGTTAATCAATTTTGAAGTAGACTTCAATATGGAGTGACTGCAGGTGTCACTAAGCCAGTGGAAGACCACTCTAGCCTATATCTCTTCATACAGTGCTAGATATAAATGCAGTAGAATAGTGAGAATTTTTATTTTAAGGAAAAAAAGGAGCGGGAAAGTAAACTTGAAAGTGTTTGCTGATATTTGGGTGTTGGTTTTCTGTTGATACCTGTTTTTCATTTTGGGTAGAAACAGGTTACTTACCAATATTCAGAAAAGAAATGGGAGACTTTGTCTACTCTTACCCTCATTCAGCAATTTGCTCTCACTCCTCATTTACTTCCTACTCTCATATTTCATCAAGTATATTATTAGACTGTATTCTCAGTCCATGGATAGAAATTTACTTCACAAAGAGTCATAGTCATTGCAAATGTTAGCACTACTCTTCTGTAGGAAGTTAATGACCCTGAAGCTCTACTGGCAGATGGCACCATGTCGGTCACTAATCTACTTCTGGCAAGGCCAGCTACAAAACGTTACTTGAGCCCATCCAACCAGCTTTGCCATAAGTTTATTAAAGAGAGAAGTTCCTGTCCACTGGCAGACATGTGAGGGCAGTAACCTCCAGGTGGTGGGCAGTGACAGAGAGCCAGAAGTATTAAGGTCTTCAGCTGGCATAACTAGTGCATGTAAAACTTCTGCATATGGCTATATGCAACCCTGAGTGACTTCATTGGAGTTACTTGGCTCTTATTGATACATCTCCAAATTGACTAAGATCTGTAGTCTTTTTATTAATATTGTAAAGTAATTAAATTATTTGTGGCTACAGTAAGAGTAGTATTGAATGACAGTGGTAATAATTAGTCATATCATATTTGTCATAAATAATTAGTCCTATTACCATGGGAAGATATTAACGGGCAAATCTAGAAAAACTCCAAAGTTTGTTTTGGATGAAGCATTAGTAAGAATGTTTTTTGTTCTGAGATTTCTGGTGCTTCCAGCTTCCACTTAACCTATTTTTCTCAGCTTGCTCCCTGAACAAAAATTATTGATATTAAGACCTACTGATAGTATAGCAGAGCCTAAATCACATCTTTTTACTGTTGGGATGCTGCTGTCACATGACGATAAATTGCTGAATAAATATTTTCCATATTATATCTAGCAATTACTAACAAGACTATAGTTATTCAACATGTGATCTATTTTGAACCATTTCTTCACGAGATCACAGATGGATGTTATGTGTAATGCATATAAATGGTGTTTTTTCAAAGAACTGTTGGGCTTTCACACTGCATAAGGTTCATAGAAAAAAAATGTATTTGCTTCTTCAGTTCTGTACTGCAGATATCAAAGATTTTTCTTTTCCTGAACTAGATCCTGAGGAATTAATTAGAATAAATTTTTCATTTTACTTTCATTTCACTTGTTAATTTGCTTTCATTTTACTTGTTACTGTAAAACATCAGCATTATAAAATTTCACCTGTCCTCTGTCCTTGTAGAGCATTCAGTAAACCCAACAAAATTATTTTTCCTGTAAACTTTGCTGAATGCATTCATAGAGGAGAACATTTACTTTCTTTTTTATGTGAATTCTCCAACTTGGCTGCCAGGCAGCCATTTTTTTTCAGGACAGTGATTTAAACGAGCTGTAAGAAGAGGAGGCAGGACCTTGAACTGAATATTTGAGAGTGCTGCTGCTAAGAAACTTCATAAACCAAACAGAAGTGATAGGTTTGGGGAAGGAATCATAGAGATGCAGTTCTGTGGCCTGTATTAGTCAGACCAGGTCCAAATAATGGTCTTTTCTGACCTGAAGTCAGACATGCTTCAATGAGAAGCTTGGTAGTAGAATTGAGCTGAAAAAACTCCATATGTACTCAGAATGAAAAGGGTAAAAATCTGTCACTAAAACAAGGTTTTGCAATTGGCTGCATAATCTAACCTTGGTCCAGCAAACAGTCCCATGGAAGGTTGTCAGCCTTCTGGACAGCTTGGCTAAAAATCAGTTTAAAGACACTCTTTTCCTGTTGGATAAGGAACAGAAAACCAGTCACTCTACTGATCAAAGACTTTTGTTTCCCATTGTATCAAACCAAAACCAGGGGCCCAACAGAGCCCCAGAGCACTCTCATGTAGATGTCGGGTAAGAATAAGATTAACTGCCTATTGAAGGAAGCTTCAATGTTCAAACCTAGCAGCCCATGCTATGCATTTGGTGTTTGACAAAGGAACAAATCATACCAAAAAGCTTGGAAACAAACTTTGGGTATTAGCACACGTCCTGTTTCCAGTAGACATCCTTTCTCCTTCCCCTCTATTCCCCCAGTCCAGAAAAATTACTGGGTCCTGTAGCCTGCTTAGACTTGTGCAGGTTCATTGTCTCTAACGTAGAGAATAAGATGGAGACAAATATTCTGAACTAATCAAAACAGGGGGCTAAAGACATTGGCACAGAGGTAGAGGTAAGAATTTTCCATCAAGAAGAGCCTTGCAGCCTCTAACCATTAACATTCTTTCTTTCTCTCCTCCCACACCCTTGGCTTCCTCTGCAGCCAGCAGGGTTTCAGTGACCCGGAAGACCGTGGATATTTTCTGCTGGAGTGGGCCATAAATTTTGAAATATATTTATGCAAGGGTATCAATCATGTAATTCAATAGAGGTCAAATACCTTGCAACTTTTTTTTTTTTTTTTGAGTTTCTATTTAATTGAAAGAATATGTTTGCTAAATTTGCTAAATCACTCATTCCAATGTACAGTACTATGTTACAGTATTAAGGCCATCTGTATTTGTGTGTATTCCATACAAAGGAATGTCAAGTTCACAGAGTTAAACTCTAATGTAAATGCCAGACTTTAGATCCTATGAACAAACCAGCATGTCTAGGCAACGGTTGTCTTGAATTATCTGATCACACAGTATTATTCAAACCATATAAAATAGTACATTGTTCTATATCTGTGTATGAAAATGTACTGTTTAAAATATATATATTCCTTTCCTTCTTTCCATATTATGATTATTTAATAGTTCTTAATACACTAATTACCGTAACCTACCTGTTGGCTAAGGCCAATATTTTCAAAACTGGATTACTAGAATGACCCCCTTAAGTAGACAGTGCCTTATTTGCAAAGCTCTAAACCTCTGCAGCTCTCACTGGAATAATTTTCTCTGTCTTAGTGCAATAGCCGATGAACTTCAATATATATTTAAGTGTTAGACGTTAGTCATGCAGTTACTTAGTGTATGAGGCCTCATGCTAAGTGCCATTACAACAAAAACCCATAATTTTTTTCCACCTTTTAAGTCTGTGGGTATGTTACCTGATGTTTTCTTCAAAAATTATTCAGAACTACTCCAACCTAACAACTATGTCTGTAACCCCACTTTGAGGAAGAAATTCTGTGACAGGTCTTATATTGGCACTACTAGTCAAATTTGAATTAATGCCTAGGCCATTCTGTTCAGGAATATTGAGGGACTGCCTTTAAAGAAATTAAAATAATGCCTTCACATGATGAGCAATTCAAATAGAAAAGTAGTGATGGAGCCTTTTTAAAGAATCAGAGACATGAGATTAAAACTTACCTCTTATGTCCCTCCATTTAAATAAGATGGATAGAGGTGTGCATTGTACAACTCCTTTAATGAATCTTTATTTTAACCTTGTAAGGGATATACGTGTATGTTACAGACAATGTTTTATGGAAGGTGCCCAAATCACAGTGGGACAAGAACAAGGGTGGATGCTCATCTAAATTAGGGAAGAAAGGGATTTGTGCAGTTGCATAACCATATAATATGACTCAAGCGCAAGTGCCATGCTTGTTGATGGCATTAGCTTTCTAACTCCTCTTACCTGAGTAAATGTACATCTCATCACGAGAATGAAAAAACACAGGGAACTCATCAAGTTTCTACCCTAGTTCGTTGAATGGGAAAGTAATTGCTGTGTTACTAATTAGACATACACAGTTAAAATTAATAAAGGCTTCTGTGTGCAGTTTAGACACTGACAAAACCCAGTTCACAAATGTGCCTGAAGCAAATTGATTCTATCATTTGTTTGGTGAAAATTGTGATATTTGTTCTGCTTTTAGTTATGGCACACTTGTATTGTAATTTTTTTGTTTGTTTCAACAGAGCTTCAGACGCCTGGATCAAGAGAAACACAGAATAAAAATATGGCCTTTGGCCAAAGAGTTTATGGTCTAAGTACAAAAAAGTGAACTATTAAGAACAAAGAAGATGGAAAGTACAATGAAACAATGGGATAAATATTAGTCAGCCTTGTAGACAATGCTCTCAGCACTTGAGCTGCCAAGTTTTTGTAGGTATTGGGACAAAACAGAAGGGATTTGAAGCAATAAAGCTATAATTTTGTGCTATAAATCTCATTTAATGCTTGTTTTATCAGCAAGGAAAGACTCTTTTGGGAGCCAAAGCAAAAAATGAAAACAATGATTATTTCCTATTAATGCTTACATATGTATCATTTAAAGCGCCTGCTGTTTTACTTCTATGACTGGAAGAACTCTATGCTACATATTTTAGATTGAACTGTTCTGTGTAATGATACATGCGAAGAGATAATAAGACACAAGCGGAATTGTTTCTATATAAGGTTCCGTAAGGTTTTCCAGTACACGTCAGCAGCTCTTTAAAGTTCAGTCCAGGTTAAAAGTCGCATAGCTTCTTTCAGTGTTCAAAGGAAGGCAAATCCCTTTGCCAGGGCAGAAATTACTCAGATGTGCAACTGACTTATCTCCACCCAAATATTTTCAATGCCTGGAGGCTTACCACAGATGTGCTCTGTGTGTGTGTGTGTGTGTGTGTGTCTGTGTGTGTGTGTGTGTGCGTTGAACATTGTGCAGCCAATGCACTCTTTCAGCTACAGTGAGGTATTATCTGCCAGTGAGGAGGACACAAAGAAAAATCAAACTGTAGTAAACTGACATCCTTAAATCCTAAAGTGACAATCCACTTGTGTGAAGCTTGCTGGAGCCCAAGTAAACTTTATTATGTAGGTTGGATCTGCACACTGGAATCACATTCATAATTGGACTGTTGGTGGATTACCATGTGACTCAACTGGGCTCTTGCAGAATTTTTTTCTGACTTTCAAGAGATGTATATAGAAATCAACCATGTAAAAGTATGCTCAGAAATATTTTAATTATTTAATCCAGTCACTCCAGAAATGACTAGGTGGATGTTAGAGTACTTCATCTCAAAGATATATGAAATTACATTTTTAACTCATGATTTTCATTTCCACATTTATTAGTTTTATTTAATTAAGAGATTTTCTAAAAAGGTGCTGCTTTTTTATGTTACTAATAGGAATTTTTCTGTTGATTTTTTTTTGGAGGGGGTAAGTTGATAGAAGAAATTTTTCTTGATTTGCTTGATTATATTCTTTCAAAATCCCTCTTTTTAAAAAAACACAATGGTAAAATGTAAGAAATAGTAGTGCTATATCATGTGGGTAGTCCCCTTTTTCCCCTTCTGTTCTCCAATGTAGCTGCTTTCAATGTGCCACTGCTTCTAGGATGCCAATGTACGGCTTTCTGATAACTGCTTCTTAAATTTCATGTGGGGCTTGAATTAGGACCTTTTATTGTGGAATTTACATCTTAGCTCTGCACAACAATGGATTTTACTTCCTAAGGTTTAACATGATATATATTTTCTTGAAAATTTTAAAAGATGTATTTCCAAAAACTGTGGTTTTTTTAATTTGTTTTTGTTTGTTTGTTTGTTTGTTTTTGGTGCAGTTTACGTTGCTTTATTTATTTATTTACTTAATGTCCAACACAGTTTCTGTAAGACTTGGTTTGCCACAGTTCACCAGAATTCTCACAATATCACTTGATAACATCTCTTTTAGACCGTGCTTTCGTGTCTGTTTACATGAAGAATCATTTCATAATCTTTTTTTTTTTTTTTAATTTGAAATTGAAACAGATGCCTTAACTTGGATAAAAAAATTAACAGACATAACAGCTGGAAATGAAAAGCATTTAAAAGAAAAAAATGACCATTTTCTAGACAGTGCACTAGTTTTAAGGACTGCTTAAGGAATTGATACACTTACATCAGAAGCAGGAAATGGGATGACATCCACATATATATAGCCAGGCAGGAAGCATGGATTTTTCCAATTTCAGATGTGCTCCACTGACTGCTGGGAAGGGATCATGCTTTAAAAATATTGAGAGAGTCCATTCTTTTTATCACTTTGATCCTTGTGGCTCAGATGAAATAGTCTAAGAAATCATGTCCTGAGTCTCCTGGAATCAAAAAGTTCTCTTTCGGGCAATAGCTGCTAGAACTATCAGAATCAACAGAAGAGCAGTACTAATCTTGACAGCTTCTTACAAGAAAAGTCAAGATACTCATATATGCAAAAATTTAAACATGTTTCAGAATTAGAATTAAAAAAAAAAAAAAAAGGGAAAAAAATGAAGCTATCCTGGGTGCAAAGGATTATGTGAGACTAGATATGTTTTCCATCCTCTCTTTTTTTCACAAGAATGAAATCACATTTTGGATACATGTTGGAGTGACAGAACGTACACTACAATCTTACGTTTTTCATGGATGGTGTTTGTTTTGGCTGGTGTTTTTCCATCTCTGTGTTACAAGTTCTTGACATCATGTTGTAATTTTGGGTAGAAATGCCAAATGTTGTAGAAGCTAGCATAGGCATTGTGTATTACTGTGATACAGTCAGGGTTTGGCAGGGAATTACAGATCCTATATTTCATTCTAACTCTCTTGGTGCAAATTCCAGGGGCAAATTGGACAACAGTGCCGACCTAACCAGCCAACGAAAGAGATTTATGAATTTAAGGACTACTTTTTCATCCATGGAAATCAGTGAAACTTCTGGAAAAGACTGTACTTTATTAATTTCATTCAAGAACAAATGCTCAGGCCTATAGTATTTCTTGCCTTACATGCCTGTCTCCTTCAGTTTATTGCTAGTTGTCCGTATTGCTTACCTCTTTACAGCAGAGCATCTGCTTTCTTTAGAGACATATTTAATCCTTTCCAATGTTCTGGCAGAGGACGTACAGTCCTCTTTTTATTTGTTTTCATAGACATGATACGAGATCAGGAAATGATATTTCCCTAAATTTCAATAGTTTAAGAGCTGGGCCTTAAAACTAAGTGCTTCTATTAAAATCTCAATGGTCAAGAGCAATGAAAAAAATATAAGATTTATTTTATTTTATTTTAATACTAAAAAGAAAAAAAGCCTTGCCGTTAGTTATAGCCTCCATCTTAACCTGGGAAGCCTGCAGTTTTATAGTTCTAGTCTCACATTTTTTTTAGGAGAAGTGTGAAAATCCCTGTATGAGTAGTTTTTTTCAGGCCCTTACTCTCCTCCCAGAACAGACAGCTGGTGCTGGTCCTCTTCCTCTGTCTGAGAAGGCTGTCACACCTCCATGAGCTCATACTAACTTCTGGTTATTTCCTCCTCTGTGCCTCATGGCTCGGCTAATGTCGAGAACTGCAGCCAAGAGCCTCTTAATATTTAGTTGCAACATCCATTCTCTCAGCTTGTAGATTTCCTCTCACTTCCAAAATATCCTCCCAAACAAACTATTGTTCCAAACTCCATATGTTCTCTTAATTTTCACCATATGAATAATGTTGCTAGGTTCATTTCAATTTCTCATGCAGTTGCAAAGGATGTTTTAGATGGAAAACCAATACTGTGGACTTTTTCTATCCTCTCTGCCCAGCTCCAGCCATTCTGAGATCTGGAGGACAAAGTTTTTCAGCATTCAATATTTTCCAGCAAATAAGGAGAAAATGGATGTGCTTTCATAATTTTATGTGTTTCTTTGTGCATTCAGCACAGATGTCAGTTCCTCATGCTACCATGCTATTTTTTTTACCAGTTAAACTACAAAGCAAAAAGATTCTAGTTACTTGCTGGAGCTCAAAAATATATGGGGACAAACTGAAACTGTTTGCAGTGAAGGAAAAATAGTAATTTATGCCACAGTAACTTTTTTCCAGTAATAACTTAGGGTAGGTGCAGTAACTTGTATTCTGTTTTCTTTTAGTTTGTGTTAATTTTCTATTTAAAAAAAAATCTATTTGGAAACAACTTAAATAAACACGTTGATCAGCCAGGAGGGTTTCAGTGTTCCTGCTGACACTGGCACAGAGAGGGAAAATGATGGAAAAACTAAATAAAGCTTAACTCTTACTAAAGCAACACAAAGTAATAAAAGTTTTCTCCAGTGCAGTGTTTAAAATATACAGAAGTGGAAAGGATAGTATGGTCATCAATACATGCTGTGGAGTATCAGATACAGATATCTCAGGTATCAGATACTGATTTTAAATAGGAAGAGGCTGGTTAAGAGTTAGTAGCAACAAAAATTATAGAAATCATAGAATCATTTAGGTTGAAAAAGACCTCCAAGATCATCCAGTCCAACCTCTAACCTAGCACTACCAAGTCCACCACTAAACCATGTCACTAAGCACCACATCTACATGTCTTTTGAATACCTCCAGGGATGGTGACTCAACTATATCCCTGGGCAGCCTGTTCCAATGCCTCACAGCCCTTTCAGTGAAGATTTTTTTCCTAATATCCAACCTAAACCTCCCCTGGTGTAACTTGAGGCCATTTCCTCCTGTCTTATCACTTGTTGCTTGGGAGAAGAGACCAACCCCCACCTCACTACAGCCTCCTTTAAGGTAGTTGTAGAGAGCGATAAGGTCTCCCCTCAGCCTCCTTTTCTCCAAGCTAAACAACCCCAGCTCCCTCAGCTGCTCCTCATAAGACTTCTTCTCCAGACCCTTCACCGTTCTCACCCTTCATCACCCTTCTTTGGACCCACTCCAGCACCTCGATGTCCTGCAGGACCTCGATGTCCTGGGTCACCTCGATGACCCAGCATTTAGCCTTGTTGAACCTCATACAGTTGGCCTCAGTCCATCGATCCAGCCTATCCAGATCCCTCTGCACAGCCTTCCTACCCTCGAGCAGATCAACACTCCCACCCAACTTGATGTCGTTTGCAAACTTACTGAGGGAGCACTCGATCCCCTCATCCAGGTCACTGATAAAGATATTGAGGAGAACTGGCCCCAGTATTGAGCCCAGGGGGACACCACCAGTGACCAGCCTCCAACTGGATTTAACTCCATTCACCACGACTCTTTGGGCCTGGCCACCCAGCCAGTTTTTAAACCAGCAAAGCATACACCCATCCAAGCCATGAGCAGCCAGCTTTTCCAGGAGAATGCTGTGGGAAACAATGTCAAAAACTTTACAAAAGTCTAGATAGACCACATCCACAGCCTTTCCCTCAACGACTAAATGATATTCTCTACTCTTTTGCTATTTGTCCTTAGATCTTAAAGTGCTTTGAAACAAGCACACTGAAGCATAAAGTGACAACATGATTTGCTCTGTGTCCTGGATTAGAAAACAAGTTAATAAAATCCCTGTCCAGTGTTTTATCCACTGCACAACACTTACAAGAGAAAGCTGAAATCAGAAGTGTTTCATTTGTGACAAAGTAAATAGCTTCACTCTTGAAAAGATTGACAGAAACAATCTTATTCTACTGTACAGCCAAGTGAATCATATCAGCTATGTCCACTGTTGAGCTTGGGTGCTTGAGAAGGATTATGGGTTGTGGATGCTCATTTCAACTTTGTCTTCATATCTTTTTACCTTCTAATCTGGTTTCATGTCTTTTCATTGCAAAGTAAGTAGGTCTTGAGCTTGACATAATTATTTGTGAAACATCTTCCCTCATTTAAGGGGAATTCCACCTTTTACCATTCCCTCTTTCACCTTTTCAGGAAAATACTTAGCATCATGATTGGTCTGTAAACTGGAACAGAGACTACTCCTATTTCAGTGTGCCAGAAGTTCATAATAAGATATTGTACCCCAATGTACATCTCAAAAAAGTTTTTTTTCCCCATCAGTCAGTAATATTTGATATGAGAGTATCATGCTATTCAGAAACATATTCACACAATAAAGCATTTCTACTATCTCTTTTTTTATGATCAGATTTCCTGCACTTTGCTCCACACCCTAACAACTGCTTTCTAGGACAGTTTTCCGTTACTGCAGGGTTCTCAGGTTGCCTGCCCTGACAGCCTTACATAAATCTATTAGTGCATTTCTGTGCGCTCTGCAAACCTACCAAAGACTAATAAACAGGAATGAACATTGACTTTTACAGTCGCACAAACTTTCCCCCATGCTCTTCCCCTTACCTTCATCAGATTATAAGGATAGACTCTCTTCTTATGCTAGAAAGGAAATTAGAATGACCTGTTTTTAAAATTATTATGCAGTGGATACACCTGAACTGGAAAGCCTATTGTTCAACAGCATTGCTCTTGATGAATTGTTTTACAGTTTCAAGGTACTCATTCTTGCATAAGCAGTCTGTTCATTTTTCAACCTGTTTTCCTAGGAAAACAGAGGATTCACTGTCTATGATCTTATGTGTGTATGTATCTTGTTAGCCATCTGTATTTTAAATCTGTAATCAGTCAAATTTAGACAGAATGTTAGAGGTTTCAAAGACATTAAGGGTTGGAGTCAGTTGTCCGTGCATAGATATATTTAAGACATGTACCTGGCTTTGGCAGACACATTGCTATGATGCAAGACCTAGAAGAGACTTGCAGCCTTTTTGTGCTGATGCAGCTATTGTTCATTTATATGTAAAATAGCACTTGATACATGTGTATGAGCAGGTTATTCAAGTCCTGCATCTCCACTGATCATCAAGAAAGCTTAGACAGTGCAAATGTAGCCATATTTCTGTAAGCATCTAAGGTTTCTTAATCTTGAAATGAATCCCACACAAAGTTTCTATAAGTTTCTGTGGTGGTTTTACCCAGCTAAACAGCCGACCTCCACCACAACCACTCGCTCACTCCCCCTCCTCAAAGAAACGGGGAGAAAATATGACAGACAAGGGCTTAAGGGTTGAGATAAGGACAAGCAGGTTACTCACTAATTCTCGTCACGGGCAAAACAGACTCAACATAGGGAGATTAATGTAATTTATTACTATAACTAGCAAACTAGAGCAGTGAGAAACTAAAAGCAAACTAAAAACACCTTCCTCCCATTCACCCTCTTCTACCTCCTCCCCTCGAGCGGCACAGGGAAACAGGGAATGGGGGCTGCGATCAGCCCATATCGCTTCGTCTCCGCCGCTCCTTCATGGTCACTCTGCCCCTGCTCCAGCGTGGGGTCCCTCCCACGGGTTGCCATCCTTCCTGAACGGGTCCTGCGTGGGCTTCCCACAGGCTGCAGCTCTTCAAGAGTTGCTCCAATATGGGTCCGTACCACGGGGTCCATCCTTCAGGAGCACACTGCTCCAGCACGGGTCCCCCACGGGTGGCAGCTCCCA
>VXAL01018760.1:160093-171803 GCA_013399475.1 Chauna torquata
GAGAAAAAGAGAGAAAGAGAAAGAAAGAGAAAGAGAGAGAAAAAGAAAGAGAAAGAAAGAGAAAGAGAGAGAAAGAGAAAGAGAAAGAAAAAGAGAGAAAGAGAGAGAAAACGAGAGAGAAAGAGAAAGAGAGAGAGAAAACAAGAGAGAGAAAAAGAGAGAAAAGAGAGAGAGAAAGAGAGAGAGAAAGAGAAAGAAAGAGAAAATGAGAAAAGGAAGGAAGGAAAAAAGAAAGAAGGAAAGAAAGAAACAGCAGGAAAGAAAGGAAGAAGGAAAGAAAGAAAGAGAAAGAAATAAAGAGAAAAGATGGATATCTCACTTTTTGCAAATCTGAAAAATGTAGTTCATATATAGCATAGGAATATTTTTAACAGAGGCAAGATGAGACTTGTTAAAAGATATGGATAGTGTGCTAAATGCGTCAGCATAGAAGGTTCTTTCAATAATAAGAAAAATAAATAAATCCAATATAATCCTGGCAAATGAAGTACTTCCCTAGAGAACAGCTTTTGGGCTATGATAAGCATATGAGTTATTTCATCCAAATCTACGACGAGGTACAAAATATTAATATTTACAAAGCTGACGTGTCAAGAAACAGTAGAAAAGTTCACCACAAGCACTCATAAAGTTCTTTTTTTCTCAAAAAAGAACATGTTATCAGACTAAAGCAAAAGGAACAAAAATGCCTATTTCACAGAAAAAAAAGATGGCAGTATAGAAGAGATGTTACTGGAGCAAAGTGCCTGTGCTACCCTTTGCCAGTACCTCAGCAAAGCTGGAGGAGAGTAACCTTCTCAAGTGCTGCATCAGGGAATGTGAATGTGATGCTCCGGCACCGCATACACTGCAGTCCTGCTTCTCAGGGACTTCTGGAAACCATGGACTCAGTAGGATGCTTCCACCTTGAGTCTCTTCTGAAGGTGTTGCTACTTAAGAATCTTTAGTGGATGTAAAATTTAATAACGTATCTGAGAAACTAGAAATGGCAAATAAAGATTTTCCAGTACTAACACACTGACTGAAAATATTAAATAAGTGAATAACCATATCATGAAGTTTGGCATTGTCTTTTTACAACAGTAGGGTCAAACTGGAGACCACTGCCTTGTGGTTCACAGCACTAAGTAAAATTCAGCGTCAGACTGTTACAACAGAGGCTTTGGCTGTAGTCACTTGGTATATATTTTCTTTTGTTCACCAGAGGCCAACATTACCTAAAAACAATCATAAGTCATTTATTTCTATGGCTAAAGAAATGAATAAAATCTTTCACTGAGCTTTCCTCTCAGTTCAGGCTGAAACTTACTTGGTTTGTCTAAGGAGTCAAGATGAGGAGCCTTAAAATGTTGAAGAAGAAATAAATACAATAAGTTGAAAACATAACCGTTGTGTAGGTATTGAAAAATCTGAGAAGGATAACAAATGTTTTATAATTGTCTGACATAAAAAGATACAAAGGGATTTATCAAGATTTTTCATAGGTGCCAACCAAGCAAGTTTCTAACAGCTCCATGGAAATTATGCCTCTCTGCAGAGAGTAGCAGTCATTTTATTTGCATTATTTGAAATAGAAACGAGCATATTAACGTTAAAAATGTTAATATACACTAGCTGAGACTATTGTTCTCCTGAGAGACAAAAGCTACAAGTAAATAGCAGGCTGTAAATGTTAAGTACGTCAATGCCAGGCACACTACAGCTAGCATAATAAAACCTCAGCTGGCTGAGATGACAATCAAAACGGTGTGCCAAAGCAGCGGACAGCATCTGCCTCAGCTTTCAGAAAAAAAGGGTACCAGTGACATGGAGGTTTCTGTTTCACCTGAGAGAAGCCTGGTTAAACAGCAGAGCAAGTCAAGGCATTTAACTGTAGGAAAGATCACTGAGAATAAAAACAGACCTTGTCATTGTAGCAGTGATGATATTTCAGCACTGATGCCTAAGTCTAAATGACAGTACAAAACTCTCAAAAGACTAATGATAGATTATGAGAAAAATATAGTTAATAGGTCAATTCCAAATATCAGTGTTAGTGAATGGGGCAGAATTCAGCAGCCCAGCAGAGGCAAGGCTGCTGCAGTTCCTTGTTCCCAAGCCCAACAAATAACAAGGTCGAGCACATATCTGCAGCAGGTGAACAGAGCACACCTACACACCACATATATGTGTATATACACAGTCAGCCACACAAATAACACAGACAGAAACACCCAGCTCTTACAAAGACAAAACAGCACCAATGGCCTCATCCTGTTCCTCTCTCTGGCTGAGCAGGATGGAAGCCCTCTAGTACATATATACGTATATGCACATGTATACATGAATCCCTCCAACAGTAGGGCTTAAATACTTAGTCTGCCCAGTAGCTGCCACTACTCATTTTGCTCTGACTCATCTTGATTGGATTCACACCTGGACACTGGGGCTGAGAGTGTCCTGGGACACACGTGGCAGGGGCCCAGAGAGTGTGCCCCTTCCTCTGAGTCCTTAATTTGGGTTTCCCTCCTGCTGCTGTGCCTCTGTGCTGCTCTGGGCTTGTGGAGAGGGGCCTGTGATGGGTGAATGGCTCTTGTCATGGACCTAGGAGTATCCAGGGCAGGGTTTTATGTGAGCTCCCCACCTGCCATGCCTCTCTATGCTCCTTTGTCAGTGTGCAGACAAGTCTTGATCACATAACTTAACAATCAAGAATCGTGTTCATTAAATATTAGACCATTCTGATTTAAAAAAAAAAAAAAAAAAAAAAGCTGTTTTATGATTTTTGTGAGTTGCACAGTAGTGAATGCAGCTTTCACAGGAACAGGAAGACTGGAGAAAAGGCGCTGCTTTTGCACATGCTGCATTGTGCAGTGGCCGGTCTGTTAGTAAATAAAGGCTATCTCTTTGAAGCAACTGATTTGCGGAGCCAAACCCCAAAATGTAATTAAGCACAGCACTCCTGGGTATGTGTGACAGCACTGTAGGCCCAAGTCTGTCAGTCCAGTCAGTAGTTACAGTCAACTGACTCAGCTGCAGAAGTAGAAGGTCTGGATTTTTGCAGACTGCTCTTTCAAGGGTGACTAAATACTCCTATACTATATTTGAACGTGTATTAGAATACATAGAATATGTATTCTACCTTTTGTGGGGGTCATACCTTGAAGAATTCCAGACCACCTCAATGATTAATTTTATGCTCTGTCTTAATCAGGGTAGTCTTTAATGTTCATTTTCTTGCAGACTTTATTATCCCTCTATTTTATTTTGGGTTCCAGCCTTCAAAATCCAGAGTTATTACACTATAAACTCTTACTTTCAGGACTTGTTGTTAGTTCTCTGTATGAATGAAAGCCCATTCATACCTTAATATATGTACCCTTCTATAAACTTTCCCTTGGGAATTAAAAAAATATATAGTTATTAAAATACAGTTAGCTCATTATTATATTAATCATTGGAAAAAAGAACCAAATAGGTAAGACTTTTGAGAAGGGTGCTTGATTTGTACCTGTATGACTACTTCCAAGTCTCATTAGGATCAAAGTTATCAAAATATGTAACAGACAAGTAATTTATCATATTTATTTTAAATACTTATATTGATTCTTATTCTTTGCTATTCCATTTTTCATGAAAATCAGCACACCTCAAATAAAACCTTGTTTTTTGTAGTATTTAAAATGGAAGAATTTTCTTGCCTCTTCCAGAGCCAGCAAGTTCAAGTGAAAGGAACATAGAAAATTGAGCCAGATATTGCCATCTAAATTATTTGTAGCTGAATCAAAAATGCTGAAATTTGCTTTTATATCAATGCAAATGTTTGCATAAAATTTTTGTTTCAGGACTGTTGTACAAATCTGACCCTGGCTCTCTGAATATGAGCAAATGTTTCAGTTTTCTCAGCAGTAAACAAGTATTTACAATATACGTTGTCAAACTTTTCTGCTCATTTAGACAAACAGGCAGTGTTAGAGCAGTTACGTGGAGTACATACCTTAAGAAACGCCACAGGTCTGTGCAGTTCTGTAGTTTGTCTCTGACAGCACTTTGAGATGTTTAAGAGGAGAACACAAATAAAACCTTCAGTGCAAATCTATAGAATAACTTGCTTGTAGTGGGAATTTTTATTATGCTCCATTCAGTCTTGTCTTATGCACTTCAACATACAGACTTTTATCTTACTTGATCAGACAAGGATTAACTGGAAGGACTGAGAAAGAGAAAGAGGTTGTGACCTCCTATTTCTTTTGATTAATATCCCAAAGCATGGCCTTTGTATTCATACTATAGCTACATATGTTCCTGATGGATTACATGGTTTAGCAAAAAAAAAAAAAAAAGGGATAGATGAATTCTACAGTCTGTTTTAGGGGAAAAATTGTAGTTCTCCTGAGTCACCCTTTTATCTTAAGAATTTCCCACTACAATAAAATGGTTAAAATACATGTAATATCATAACACAGGTGTATGCCTTCACTAAGTGCCATGTGGACAGTGAAAACAAGAAATATGCATTCAGTCCATTTGTGTTCTAAAACTGTTTTTTCAGTATCATATTCAGTTCCTTCTTGATATTACTTATTTTTAAAGACATCCAACAGAAATCTGAGTTTCTCTGAAAGGGAAACCCTGCACTGAAGAGATTCAGTATCAACAAGTCAGCGAAGAACCTGATCCCGTGAAAGAAATCACGGTGGCACTTCCATAGATACCACTGCTGAACATGTGGTATCACAAGGTGAAAATGCTGCGTAAACTTCTTGAAAAATTCAATCAAAAAAAAAAAAAAAGAAAGAAAAAAAGAAAGAAAAAGAAAGAAAAAAAGACAACACAACAACAAAATCTCTTTCAGATTTTCTGAGAGTAAAGAGAGTTTATTTCAAGACCATTTGCTGTAAAAAGTCATCTATCTTTAAAAAGATATGGAAGTGCCTCCTTTGTTATTTATAGCTCAATTTCTTCCACCTCTGCAAACATACTTCTCAGATGAACAGTGCAAGGACAACAAATGCAAACAAGATCATTCATAGTCTTAAATTATAAAATGCCAGTTCTGAACCACTCAGGATTGCTGACTAAAAGTGTCTTTAATTTGTGAAGACAGATGCTGTGTGGAGGAACATATGGTAGACTGTACTGTGAAATTCTTTGCTTTCATTGCTTTGTGTCAGAGCAATCCATATATATGTGGATTTTTTTGCTGTATATTTGATATGAAAATGACATTAAAACTTTTTTCCCCAAAACTGAAGGTAAATGAAAGAAAAGAAATTTAAAAAGAGAAGAGGACAGATGATAATATGTCCAAATATTTCTTTTGTTATAGTGCACAAAAGAAACAGAACTATATTATTTTAATCTTTTTTTCCTAAGAAAATAGAATTAGAATAGAATAGAATAGAATAGAATAGAATAGAATAGAATAGAATAGAATAGAATAGTTCAGTTGGAAGAGACCTTCGAAGATCATCTAGTCCAACTGCCAACAGAGTACTGGACAACTCTTGGGTTTCTGAATGGTCTGTTCTTACCCACTATGATGTCAAACATTTTTTACTCTGGAATAATGACTAACAGTTTTTACAATTTGACGTGTGTTTAACCAAGTATATGAAATAAATCAGCTCATTTCATAGTAGTGATGTATTTACAACATTGCAGATGGTACAAATCTGCAATTTCAATACTCAGTTCAAGCAACAGTTTTGACTGAATTATTACCTCTTTGTTTCCCTAATAAATATTTTCATCTTCTTTCTTGATCTTCTCCTTAATGTGCACAGATCCATATTCTTATGTTTATGGAAGCCAAATTTCCAGCAGTCTAACAGTGCAAAACTGCCAATGCATAGAGCCAAAGCATCAGTCAAGATGAATTCTTCTTTTCAGTCTAAAGAACCAGATCTTGTAAAAAAAACTTGAGAAGCTAATTAGCGATAAATGAAACATTACTTCACTTGAACTGTTTCCCAGTAGATATCTAATCTCCATTATTTTCTTTCAAGTTCCAATTTGCAGATGTGCTTCTGAAAATGGCCAAATGGCCAAATCTATTCTCTCTCGACAGGGCTGAGCAGCTCAGTGAAATACCTGATTTAGGCAGTAATTAAAGGTTTGGTTCACTTGCTCATGTTAGGTGTCCGGTGCCATGTGAAATGTTGCAGGATACCATGGATCCAGTTAGTGCTCCACAATAGTATAGATACCCTGGAAGTGCTGTATCATATCTGCCAGACTTATGAAGATGTTTTGGAAACCTTAGGTCTTTTCAGATGTCAGTAGATACCTATCGCGCAGATGACTGAATCACACCCTGGGGATTCAAATGATGCTTAAGGCACATGTAATTACTACCTATGTATCTGCATTGGCTGTAGGGACTTGACTGAATCAAGCTCTAGGTATCTAAACTTCCATTATAATTAGATGTCTACCTGATTGTAGCAGATACCCACTGATCATAACATAAACATATGATGTTTACTGAGATGTTGTCCAGGACATAAACACAGGCCTGCAAACATGACAGAATGTATAGCAGACGTGTATCTGCCAGGTCTGCCAGAAGGCATCAAGATGGAATTCCCAAGATGGGAATAAATGTATCCTTAAATGTGAAGTGTTTTTAACTGCTAGGCAGCTAAACATGAAGGAAAATCCCCTTGGTGTTGAAAAGGAAATCAAAGTATCTTCAATGTAAATAAAGCATTCAATACCAAGTAAAGAAAACTGTTAGCTAAAGAACATTTTAAAGCTCAGATTTTTTTTTTTTTTTAGAATCTCTTGCAGTTTGAATGAAAGAAACACTTATTAACCATGTTTTGAAATCCTTCTGTACTTCTATCTCTCATGTCAAAAGACATTTAAAATAATTGCGGTGGAGTTTTAAAATTGGAATTGGAGCACAGTCCCCAGCCTGGTGCTAGGAAAACAGACTATGAAGATATTCAGTGGCTGAAGTGGCATTTATTTATCAGTGTAACAGATAAATAATATTCTGCCAGATAAGTGGCAGAATATGCAAAACTATATAGCACTGAAAAATAACAAAATAAATGGTGCTATATCTATCTGACCACCTGTGTCATCATAGCTTTCTTTTATTAGTCACATTACTTCCAAGATGCTTGGGACATACATCAAATGTAATTGATGAAATTAAGCTGGGAAGTCTAAAGTCTTACAAGGGCTAGGTGAATCTGATGAATGTTCTGTGTATGTGAGTCTACATATTGCCCTTTCTAGCACAGAGTGCTGAGTTTGCAATACTTTGAGAATCAGGAAATAAAAACGCCTGGTTACAATTTACCACAATTTTCTTTGGCTGGGCTAAACAGCTAGTCTTGTGATCTTTTACTGCTCTTGAATTCCCTCATTAACTCTTTCAAACACATTTTTTATTGCATTTTTTAAATCCATGACAATATAAGATGTCTGATGCTATCACTGATTTATAAGAGCAGTCTTTATTATAGAGGACCAGACACCTCAGCTTTCCCATGGCACTATTTTAACTTCTAATAATGTTCCCAGTAAAACAGGCCCAGGCTGCGCGTTGTTTAGCACTGCGTCTTAGGGCTACCAAGAGGTCGTATGCAATGGGTCTATATACTTATTTCTTTTCTTGAATGCATTGTTGGGCTTGCAAATTCTTGTTTGAAAAGGAAAATCTCCCTACCTATTGCAATCCTGCTCAGTTGACTAGAAAGTCTAGTCATTGCAGTATAGTATTTCAAACTTAACCTTACAAACCTAGCATTTGCAACTTTCTCATAAAAATGAATGGATATTCACTTCATTGAATTCCTGCAGTGAGAAATTATAGCTGTGATTCTCAGTTACACTATGACAGCTTTACACTACATGTGCAGTTCATGGGTGCAGAGCTTGGTCAATTCATTCAGCTGCCATTGGAAGTTCTGTATTGCTAAAACGTTACATTAGGACATAGGCAGGCTCCTATGTTATAAGGGCAGGCCCTTCTCTATTATATGAAGATATATATGAAGATAGTTTAATGCCATTTTTTCTCACTTAAATCCCAGTTGCTTCTATAGAAAGTCTCTAAACTTCCATCCTTAGTGTGATTATTCCATTTCCTGTAGTAGTAAGATGCAACACTGCTTAAGATCGTGGTTATCCTTAAAGGATTCAACAATACACCATCCATTCCCTGGGTTTTAGATAGGATGTTCTTGTGCAAAGAAAGTTATGGGAGGCTCTATAAATCCTTTTGGCTAGATCTGAAGCAGATAGCAGAGACCTAACACACTCATGTTCAGCTGGGCTGGTCCAAAGAGTCTAAGTTTATGCTATGGACTACTCAAGAGCTTCCATGAGCAAGAGGGCAAGAAGGAATTCTCCTACGAAGACTAGACTGGCTAAAATATATATATATATATATATATGTCCATATGCATTTTCTTCTCAGCATGGTATAAGCAACTAATTTCACAAACTCCTATAACTGGCATAGCCAAGGAGGAAACTTGTACTTGTGCTCAGTGTGTTCAGACAGACAAGGGATCTCCTACAAGGCTGGTGCTATATGCAATGGCAGAAAAAGATGGAGATTCTTTTCTGAGTATGTTCTTTTTTTAGCAAATACAGTCTCTAATTGGACCAAGGGATATTGACGCCATGTGCTCACAAACCCCAGCGGGGAATTGTTTTATGTCTGTTTCATGTTTATACATCAACACTTAGAAATTAAGTTGCAGTCTGCCTTTCAAACAGTCTTTTGTGTACATTTGTTTACTGGTGTGCCTTAAGTTTTACAAGTTGAATACTTCATGTAAAAATGTTCTTCCATTGTCTCATTTACATCTGATTGAATATTTCTTTTTTCTTGTATTGTGTCAGGATAAACATAGGAAAACTGTTTGTTTTTTTTTTTCAATACCATTCATTATTGAATATGTATTTTCTGTTCTCTCATGTATTTCCTGAATAAATTAAGTAACATTGTTTTCAACGTTTTCATTATTTTCATTGATTATCTTTAGATCCTTTCTTTTTCCCTTCCGTCTTTTTGAGATATGAATATCAGAAGTGAACCCAGTATTCAAGTGAAACCTTTGACATGGCTTCATCTGTCACCCTATACCTCAGGCTGTTCAGGTATATATAATATAGATCCTTCACTGCAGGATCATGTATAAGGAGACAGAAAGAGTAAACTAATTAAAACAACAGGTTGTCACTGTGAATTCGTCTACTGTTGACCTAAAAGCATTCTAGATTACAGAAGACACGTTCACATGCCTCCTCACTCAGGTTCATCTACTTTAACAGTTGTAAATTGCAATATACAAATGATATGCACTCTTTTTATTATGTTGCTGTCAACATGCAAACCTTTTTACTTCTCCCACATATTCATACATGTTCATAATCTTTTTCTCATGGTTGAGAAAAAAATATTCTTTCCAGTGAAGAAACTGGCAACAGCTTATCAACATATCCATACAATTATATATTCAGTAAGAAGTGAAATATGCTAAGGTCACCCCGCATTTATTCACTCTCTGGGGGAATCTTCAATTCCACATTAGCTTGCTATATGTCTCTACAATGAAAGTTTTCTCTCTTACTTTTGAGTCAATTTTATAATTACTTTAGTATCATTTCAAGGCCTGTGAGCTCCTCATTAATAAGATGGAGAGCTCTCCTACCAATAATGACCCTCTGAGTGAGCTATCTGCAACATCATTAATGGAAAAAAATGGCTTTATTTTACCAAAATAATTGGAAACATTGGCCACTTGTGACAAAGTTGCATTCTATAATAATTTTGCCACATATGATGTACATCCTTTGTTTCCTGTTATGCCTGTAAAGGCATACTCCTATATTTTATGGAGGTTGTTTCAGAGAGCCTCTAATTTATATTTAACAAATGTTTTTTACTGAGCCTAATTTGTTTTCGTCAATAGGATGCCTACTTAACATTTCTTAACTCAGTTTAATGCTTATTTGATTTTCACAAGTGGCATTTATATTGGATTTATAATAAAGGTTAAAATTCAGAGCTATAACTCGCTTGTCAGAACTCCAGCAAAAGAATCTCTGCTTGAAGAAGTCAGGCCTGCCAAACCTGTCCATTGCGTTTTCTCTCTATTGCTCTGCCCAAGACACTGTGGCACAAATTACTAGGTATTGTTTTCTCCTTCATCCACTAAGAAATTTAATTCTTTTGTTTCAAAATGCAGTCACATGCACAAGATCAAGTCTTTGCCTTACTGGCATAAATGTCCAGGAAATTATATCTATGTAAATAGGAGAAGGATTTGGAAGTTTTGTTTGTTTGTTTATTTGCTTTTTGTTTTGTTTGTTTGGTTTAATTTTTGTATGTACCTGAAATCAGAAATGGAATAGCACATGTTCTTTTTTAACTTGCTTGACTTCAGTATTTTGGTTGTTGAGTGTAGGTTCATATATATATAATCATATTTTACCAAAATTAACAAAGAAAGTGAGCAATTAGGGAGCGATGCTTACCAATATTCAAAGAGTATTATGAATGACGAAGCACAAGCTAAGATCTTCTGAATTTCAGTAGGAAAGTTCCTGCTAGAAAATAATCCTGTGATCTCACAAACAGAAAGGCAACACAGCTGAAGAAACTGCTGGTCAAGAAAGCAATCTGGTTGGTACTTAAGGTATCACCCCATTTGAAAAATTCCTCAAAGATTATGCTCACAATTTGGCTCATGGAGGATTATGATTTCTTCTTAGTTCTGGGAAAAAAACTAACTTGCTTCATCAATTAATGGATTTGCTGGCAGTCATTCTGATGATCTGAATACAAGAAGTATACAGATAAAGGTAAAACGCTGATCAAATCCAGCTAGTTAAACTCCCATAAAAGATACACAGAGGAAGTTATGATTCTAGCAGTGGTTATATCAAGAACATATATTGTAGTGAGAGTTAAAACATTTTTAAAATTAAAATATATTTCTTCTTAGTTAAAAGTGTGATTGTATTTACCACTCACTAGGCAACCACTTTCTGCACAGGAATAAAGAACTGCAACAGTCGTAAGTAAAAGAGGAGCACACATAACACATTCTGATTATGTATGCCCCTAACTGCTTCAAACTTGGTTAAGTGGGAGATATGTTTCTGCAGATTTTCCTTTCGCTCGTTCCATCCTTCTCCACCTTCTGGTTTCCAAGAGGTCATCCAGGCAAATGTGTTGGATGTGAGCCTCAGTGTGTTCCAGCTCTGCGCCAAGGTATCAGGACCATGCCTAGAGTTTTACTCCAGCAGGTGAATTTGGACACATCAGTGAGATTCTTAAGGCAACATTCATGGTGACAATGAGAATCACGAATCTTAGATTTTATTCTGGTTCTGAAATGTGCTTCTCAAGACATATGTGTGCATGTGCATTGGGTGCTCATGGCAAGGTTTGGTAGTTGGGATCTGCAGGGGTAGCCTCTTTGAGAAGAGGAGCACCAGAAGCCAGAGCAGGTATTCCCCTGCAGCCCATGGAAGAGACCATGCTGGAGCAGGTATTTCCCTGCAGTCTGTAGAGAGGACCATAACAGAGCAGATATTCACATTGCAGCCCATGGAGAACCCCACAATGGAGGACTTAGATATTCCCTGAAGGAACTGTGGCCCATGGAGGACCCATGCTGGAGCAGGTATGTCCTGAAGGACTGCAGCCTGTGGAAAGGACCAACTCTGGAGCAGGAGATAAGCATAAGTAGGAAGGAGT
>VXAL01018761.1:4849-33108 GCA_013399475.1 Chauna torquata
GGTGGAGGCGGGGTAAGGGTTTGAAGGAACGCTAGCTTGCCCAACCTTATATTTCATGCGCATTATGAAGGCTGTAATTACTCCCCTCAAAGCCTGCTGCAGGCAGCTGTGCCATCACGGCATTTCGCAGCGCGCCCTACCCCTCCGAGAGAAAGCGGCGGCCCTCACGGAGCAAAACGTGCAAGGGGAGGGTTGAAAAAACAGCCCCCACAAGAGCTCTCCCACACCCTGTCCCCGCTGCCGTCCACCACAGGCACAGCCAAGGACTCTCAGAGGTACAAAAAGGCCGCCCCGAGGCACTGCCACTTCCCGCGGGGCACCAGCTGATCCCTTGACACATTTCCCAGGGCTTCACGAGGTGGTCGGGGAGCAACGCGGAGCGAGGGCCAGGCTGTCGGAGGCGCTGGACCCCGAGGCTGGTGCCTGTTAGCAGTGGCAGTGCTAAAGGTTTTAGCGTTAATCAATGCCCCCTTCGAGTCCATATGGCAGCAGAAGGGAGGAAAGCTAATGTGAAGCGCACGGATAATCATGGCTGGAGAGCCCCTGAGAAGGGGGAGAGAAGAAAAATGGAAGATGAAAGCAGGCAAATGGTTTAAATAAACAGTCACACAGGGCCAATGAAAAGGGGGAACAGAGGGAAAATGATACAATAAAAATAAATGCTGCAAGAGAAAGAAAAGCTTCTAGCACATCCAGGGAAAAATGTGGAGCCTGGAGAAAGCACAGGTACAAGGAAAATATGCTCTAATGGACTCATCCAGCAGCAAACGCTGGACTATTACCAGGCCGTCCCTTTCCTTCTAATGGCCTGAGCCCGCACCGCGTTACCACCTTGTACCCCGCGGAGCTCGCCCGTAGTAGAGGCATTTCACGGGGCCTGGCTCTTGCTCACGCCCAGCAGAAGCTGCCCGATGTCTCCTGCGGATGGCTGCAGAGTTTTGTTTTTTTTTACTCTCAGTGAAATTTTGTTCAACTTCCCCTTGGGTGTTTTGTTTTGTTTGAGGATAAACAAAAGGTATTTTTCACACTTAAGGACGTTTTTCAGATCCTTTCCTCTGTGCTGTGATAAATTAAATCCCTTTCATTTTTAGAAAAACCAAACTTGGCACTTGTGTTGATCCTCAGCAAGAAGCGTGTAATTTGCCAAGCCCGAAAGAATCCTGGCTGAGAAATAAACACACTGGGCCATATGCTCTCCTTCCCATATGCAGAAGGCAACTTACCTCAAAAATTGGTACAAGGCTGCAATTGCCCCATATCGTTGCTTCTGCCAAGGCAAAAAAAATCCACAGAAAAATTCAGCGCAAAGGTTTGGGGCTCTCGCAAACTAGCTGTGTCTCTGCATGCCTGTGGGGACCTCCCCGGCGCTTTCCCTGCCCTGTCGGTGACTGCCTCTGGCTTTTGTCCTGGCAGAGATGGGGTCAGGGAGTGCATATGCCACGTCCCTAGCGCTCACAGTACCGCTGCATTATCTTTATCGGTACTTCCTGGCACAGTGTGCTTTGCAAGTGAACAATCTGCACAGCACAACTGTTCCTTTCGTACCACTCTTCTCCATCTCATTCACATCGTTCCCTCACGGGAGGAAGATGGCACACCATCAGGACCTGGATGAAGTGAGGACTCCTTTCTGCTCCCCCTTGCCTCACTGAGTCGCTAAGGGAAGCGCCGTGCCCATAACAAACGCAGAGGGAGAGTGTGCTACACACACACAGTCCTTCAGTTTTCTGGTGTTCTCAGGCAGACGATGCGTGCGACTGCTAAAAGCACCAAAGCAGACACGCTGGTGCTTGTGATGAGTGGTCACCTCTACAAATTCACGCATAAATTCCACAACCTTCCCCTGTCAGACACCAGCCTCAAAGAGTTGGAGTAACTCCCTTGTCTCTGGTTGCAGGCGCTTGTCCGTGCAGCCTCTCTGCAGGTGCTATTTCAGTCTAAAATCAAGAGCCAAATGCTTCCAAAAGGTAGCTGGCAAGACCAAGGGAAGTGGTCTTCCACTGCAGCTGCCCAGCAAAGCTGCGCTGTCTTTGCTGTGGTTTCAAATAACTAGCTGCTGATAAGCCGAGGTGGCTGGGATGGCGTGCCAGGTCTGCCATTTCACGGGCTAGTCCTTTCAACATCCTTGAACCGAGGCTACCCATCACCCAGTTCCAACACTTGAAACCCTTTTGATTCTTCTTCCGCCTTGGATGTGGTCTTCGTGTTTCCATCAGCCACCTGGCCTTCGTTTTGACATTCAATCTCACTAGCCCTAGTGAAAACTGAGACGAGGAATTCTGATTTGGGCTGTGCCTAGGCTGTCCTCAGCCTTGGCATGCTCTTCACTGCACGGTTCCTCCCTTCCGAGGTCTCCTGTATGTACACAGCTAAGGAAAACCCCACTATAGCATTAATTTCTTTTGCAAGGTCTGACTCAGCTTGGCTTCTGGCAGTCCCTAGACTGCTAGGTCTCTAAGGCATGGCTTCCTTTGCTGATTAAGCCCTTATTCACTACTTCTGAGGCTTTCTGAATATCCTTAATACCTCTTCTGAGACAATTACTTATTTGTTAAGCTTTAAACTTCCTTTTCTTTTTTTTTAAACTTCCTGCACACCATGAATGCGTTTTCCCCTCCCCAATTCTGTCAGCTTCCTAATGCTTACTCACGCTTACCAGCCTAGCTAGCCCTCGCAGCCGCAATCCCAGCCACCCTTCTGCAGCCTTTGACTCACTCCTCAAGCCTTGTCTTCTCCTGCCTTTGCTGAAGAGTCACGTCTCTGCACAGAATTGTGCTGATTTCTCCCACGAGAAACTTAGCAGAGCAAGACATGATCTCCCCCTGCCTCTGCCTGCTTTCCTTTGCCTCCTGCCCAGCTCTCCCCTTCTTCCAGTGGCCTTGTTGCCGCTCCCTAGCCCTCCTGCTTGTCCTGGCGACCTCGCGGTGTCCCGTCTTCTCATCTCCCCTGCCCCCATCTGCCTCCTTCTTCTTTAAGACCTCGCTCTCCTCTGCTTCCTTCCCCTCACCGTACTAACATGCTATATCTTCATGCTTTAAAAAAAAAAAAAATCTAATTCTTGACTCCCAGTGCCTCTCCAGCTCCCACCCTATCCCTCTTCTCACTGTCATCTCTAAGCCTATTGAATGTGCTGCCTATGATTTATATGATTTGGACTGAATTTAGTCTCCATCTCCAACAGAGATTCTTTTCCAAACAGGCTTTTGCTTCTTGCCTGTCACAGAAACCAGTACCACAGAGTCTCTAATAGCCTTTGTCTGGCTGAAGCTCTGCGCTAATACTCCAGGCTCCTGCCATAGGCTGTTGGCTCCTTCCAGTGTTGCTGACCAAACCTGAAATCTGCTCCTTCCCCAGTGCTCCCACTTGTCTCCAACACCTTTTGTTGCTTACTCAGCGTTACTCGGACTAGTTGGTCGCTGCTCACCCTCCCACCTGCTGTTCTGCAGGTCTGTGTCCTCGTCCCTCTCCTCCTCTCCCTTTTGCCCGTATCTCTGAGCAAGCTTGTTCTCCATACAAATTCAAGGACCTTCTCTACGCTGGCAACTCACAGATCTGCCTCGCCATCCCCGGCCAGCTCCCATCTGTTCTGACTAAATTCATGCCCTGCCTGAGATCACCTCATGGGTATCTGTCAGCTCAAGCTCAAAGCAGGCTCTAATCCTACTCCCCTGGTCTCCTCTCCTCTTTCTTCAGCCCCCGTGGACAACACCATCACTTGCCTGTCACCCAGCCCATAACCTGGTTGTCATCTTTGCCTCAAACCTCCCTGCAGCGTCCCGCAGCCAGGCTCTCATCAGCTTGCACCCTGACGGTTGCAATCTTACTCTGCTTGCAGGCAGCCAGAGTGCTGCTGTCCAGGCCATTTTCTCTGCCTGTCGTCTTGACTGTGCCATCTCTCTCCTTGCAATGTTCTCTTGGCTTCCCTTCCTTTTGGATTTCAGCCCCCTCCCTTGCTTTCAAATCCAGTCGCAGTATATCCCACCTCACGCACTCATTCGCTGCTGAGAGTTTCAGCCCACCCCATCATGGCCAGCTCTCTTCCACGTGTTATATTTTAGATAGAAGTGCCTTCATGCTTTCCTCCCTGCTGGACTTCATTTTTGGGAGGAGATTCTCAAAATCATACCAATCTGACCCTGACCTCAGCCCCCAGCATAGTCAGATTTGTAGGAGTTTGTGGAAGTTCTGTCTCCACGATGCCCTGCAGTCTCTTCGGTTTCCTTGCACTCCCTGGTGTGTTTGCCTCCCTGCGTTATCTTCTATCTCGCACTCAGCTTGGAAGTACGTGGGGGGAAGGAAATATATTCACGTCCTGCATCTGCAGGGAACCTCGCACAATGGGGCTCCTAGATTGTGACTCAGGGGTGTCACCCACCACAGCACCAGCAGCTACAAATACAACTTAAAGTCTGTGTACAGCCAAGTATGCTGTTTTATATTCCGTAGATGCGAGAACACCAAAATTTCAATGTGCCCTTGCTCCACTTCTTCTCCTTTCAAAGGACGCAATATTAGGATGAGATACTGTATGCTGAAAAAGTCAGGAAATGCTAAGTTACAGTTCCCACGGCAATTGTAACTCAGCCTCATACGGCATGGCACAAAGGTTATCACCATACACAACAACAGAGGATGCTGAACTCATGCAAAATGACCAAATTACTGCCGTGGCAGACAGCAGGTCTTTGAACTTCTAGGCAGGTAAAATCTTAAACATTTAATGGGCTTTTAACACTTAATTCTAGAAATTTGAAGTCCAACACTTTACAAATAAATGTCAAAATTATGTTGTATCGCAAGTAGCCCGTCCCAGCAGTAGCCTGTAACCCTCCTTGCAGAAACACAGCTAATGGCAACAAGAAATATTTCCATTACTTTATGAGCTCTGGTAGCTGTCAGCAGAGAGAGGGATCTGCCGATCAGAGAAATCTGGGAAGACATCAGTGTGTCAGAACAAGTGAAAAGACTTGACACAGAGGGCACATTTTTGTTGAGTAATTTGCATTAGCACTTCTGGACAAATTCTACATTTCACATGCAATTCACAAACCAACAGCAGCAGTGCTAATTGGTGCAGTTGCCACTCAAACGCGGTGCCTTCTTTGAGCTATCAGTAACGTGAATGAAGACTACAGACTTTTTTGAAAAATGCAGCAATTATTTCACAGGCTTTGAGTTGGGTTCCTCCCCACCCCCACTTTCATCCTCATAATTTCATTATCTCAATACCTTAAAAAAAAACAAACCTGGAATAGAAAAATGCAAATCTCAGAAAAGTTCAGCTGAAGTTATCAAGAAAAAACTGTTTGCAAAGAATGATGCCCTTCGTTAACACAACCATTAGCCCTCCCATCACAGTGAATTTGACTGTGTCCCAGAGTGCCAAAGCTAGATGTTGATCTGAAAAAACAGCAGTAAGTGACAGATTACCGGGGACCCTGAAAATCCCAGCCACCAAACCAAAGCTGTGCTCTGCATGTATCTAAAATGCTGATGGGGTGACAGAATCTCTCTACTTCCTCTGAGGTGGTAATCGAAGTTATTTAACTTAAAACAGGGCAGATCTCTCATCCATCATTCTTTATGCTTTGTAAAATCAAGTCTCCTGAGAAAAGGGAAGCGCTTCCATACTGTAGCTTTCTATTACCACAGCTCAAAGTGCTCAGGCAGCTGCGGCTCAGCTGAAGGAGGGTTTGCCTAATTCCTTTTCATAAAGTTGGATGGCTATTTTTAGGCCCCCACAGTGCAAAATCCAAAGGAGCTAATGCGATTGGCAGGTGCACAGATTATTGGTGACCTCCTCTAGTCCAGCATTCACATTTTCTTACTAAATTTTTTTCATAATGTACAGTGAGAAAGGGAGAAACCTACAATTAAAGATCTTCCTAGCCAGCCCCAATACCTTTATGTTCAAATGCTCCATGAGAGACCTAAGTACAATAGCTAGAGATGGAACAGAACCAAAAAAAAAACCCCTATGTAGATGCACAGCTAGATCTAAATAAATCTAATCTGAAGAACTTGATTCTTAATGCAGTAATTTGGTTGCATCTCTGCAGACAAGTAGGTATCAGCACTGTACGTTCATTCACACCCCAATCTTTCTGCAGCTGCAAGAATCCCATCCCCTTTCTTGCTTCCCTTTAGACCTTCTAGGCCCAATCCTACCAAGCGTCCCACCTCACGGCTGTAGAAACCATTAGCAAAAACCACACTTTTTTCACAGCTCCCAGAGCACCAGAGAAACTGCAGTTAAGCTGGTGCAACTCCCAGTCCGGACCAGGAGCGGCTCTGAACCCTGGGTACGGATGCCATCACATTTTCTGCAGCAGAGCACAAACCAGACTGTTGGGCAAACTCACATAATACACCTTTTTTAATGACAACAACTCAGCTTGGGCTTCCTCCTGCCACACCCTGGGTTATAGGCACAGTGGCCACATTTCAGTGACTAAATTCAGTGATTGCCCGATTATTTTGAGTACAACCACACAGTCTCCTTGTGTGGAAGTGGGTGCTGTTAACACCTCCGCTCCTCCTGCCGATTCAGCGCTACCCTGCGCCCTGCCCGTGCATCCCCGCTGCTCCAGAGGGCACGTTGGCCCCGCAGGACTCTCCTCTCCTGACCCCGCTCCGAGCCCCCTGGAAAGGGGGAGAGGTGTGCTGGTTTGACACGACGCATCGCCACAACCTCCTGGCACCTCCAGCACGTGTGCGGAACAAGGAGTAAGGCACGTAAAAACCACGTGCGTGAGCAATCTTGAAAACCTCCAAGCTTTTCTCTGTTAAACAACACTCCCCCCGTTTCACAGCTTGCAGGCTGTTCTAGACCTGACGCTGGGCGAGAGGCCTCTGGGTACCGAAAAGGGTGGTTCACCACCGCCCTGCTCACTGATACGCAGCGTTAAAAGCGAGAGCTCCTGAAATCTCCAGGGATACCAGCTGCCTCCTTCCTTCCAGCTACTTTGTTCTCTGCCTGTGTTCAAAAGATTTGGCCCAGATAGCTGACACCTCAAACCCTCCACAGAGAAGAGCAAACGGTGCCTATGTGAAGCCACAGGCTGTGCTTCCTGACGGCAGAGCAGGGCTCCAATTTGCCAACACATGGTATGGCCATCAGCTGTGATGCTACAAAAACTGCAGAAGATATCTTAGGGCCTCTTAATATCTTATTTCTGACAAATGGAGGGACTGGGGAGTTTGCAGCTTCCCACCTGTTTGAATATAATTCACTACAAAACATCAAACAGATACATTCAGCCCTTTGTAGACGTATCATTACCTTATGTGTTCATGTAATACACATCTGTAGCACACTGGCAGTACACCTAGTTAATGTGTGGGAGACTCCTAGGTTCAAAGCCTCCAGTGTTTCTTTTGTTCTCTAATGAATCCTTCTTTTGTTTGGCTCCCCCTCCCCTTAGGTTGTAGCTGTAATTCTGTCATTAGCATCTTAAAACTCTTTTCCTCCAAAACCACCTACAACACTACAATAAGCTGGGAACATGCTAGGAAGCACCTAGTGAATCACGATTCTTACTTAAGACAAGTTTAACAGGTCTGGATCACCGTTTCCAGCGGCACAGTTGCTTCATTAGCAAACTCAGTAATCAAATATTGCCCTAAAACCCAGGAGAGGTGGGATTCCTGTGTCATACTCCAGCTGTAAGCTAGGTTCTTAGTGCTTCAAACAAAAGATGCATTTGTGACACTAGGAGTGCCACAATCGTTGCGAGTCTCCGCAGATCCACGTCTGCTTCTCAGTATCCAAAAAACAAAGCATTTGGGCACCTCCACAAAGGCCCACTGAAAATGCTGAGCTGTGTCTTTTGCGCAGAAACATTTTGCGGAACTTTCACTGGACTTCAACCTAATGATGCCAAACCCAATTTCCTAGATATTATGTGTGAAAACAAGTGTAACACTGAGATATCATCTGCAATGTGGACTGGCAACTGCAGTGCCCACCAGATCAACATTCACTGTCCCCCCCAGTGCTAGTGTCTTCCTGGACTTCACCAAAAGGGATGGGCTACCAACAAGTTCTGGGAAACGGGTAGCAGAGGATGCTGATAAGAAAATGTTATCACAGAGAGGCACAAAGACAGAACGAATCTAGTCATGTTCAAACAGCCATTTATCAGTACATGAAACGCCGTGGGGTTTTGTGTTTACTAAAATGCAGACCTACTATCCACTGAGTTACTGTGCATTCAGTGGGCTAACTCCAGTACTTTCCAAAGTTGTCCGACCTCTTCTCTGAGGCAGCTTAGGGACTGCTAGAGAAAGCCAACAGTCAGGGTGTGACCTGGGGAATTTCCTTTGTGGGAAACCCAGAGCCATAGCAGGAAGGCCACACCACTGGCAGAAGTGTCAGGACTCCAGAGTGCTGCGCGTCTTACACGTCACGGACATCTCTGGCAGCTTAACCGTAGTGCTCACACGTCCCTATACCGTTATCTGAATGCCTGTGCGCCCTAATAAGACAGTTCAGCTTTATAAAGACGCTTGTGATTCTTAGTCAGTATGGTGATAGGTGCCTAACTTTGTCAAACATCTTCAAATTGTAACAGAATCAGCAGATCTCAGCATTTACTTTGTCACCACAAAAAAAAAAAAAAAGAATCAATTCCTTAGCAGGCACAACACATTAGTAATATGTATTGTTGCCCTATATTCATCAATTAGCATTATTATCTTTATTTAACTGTAAGTGGCATGTTTTCTTTGCTGGCTTACTTCCAAAATAATCTGTGACTCTGAGCTGAGGTAGTGTGTTTTCTTGCTGCTTGTGATGAGGCATTTCTCTCTTCAAAAGCGTAAACACACCACCGTCACCTGAACAATGATGTTATAGTGATGCCCAGCAAAAACACACCATCATAAATAAAACCCATTCTTCCTCCCCGTGACTTTTTAGCAACAATCCTGCAGCAAACTCCAGCTCCTTTGGCTAACCATTAAAATCAGCAAAGAAACAAGCCAAGGCAGAACCCCAAGTCTTCAAAGCTTCTCCTTTGACTGCCTCTGCCTTCCTGTTGCTGCTCCTCACAGCAGTGTTGGTCACCCCAGTCCCGTGCCTCTCAGCAGTGACTGCAAGGGGCAGCAGCAACCCAAGTTCAGTTCACCGGATAGCCAGCACCCTTCCAAAAACCTTCCAAACAGCACAAACCTTGCGCAGATCGACAACAAAATGCAGCTGCAGAAGAGGAAGGCCTGCTGCATCTTCACCAGGTGCTGGACATGGACGCGTTTGCTTACAAGAGGAAATGACCAAGGATTTACAATGGCAAAAGCAAGGTATACAAGCTGAAAGACTAATTAGCTTTTTCCCTCCCCTCAAAACATTTTCTTATGGCCTAAAAATACATCCTACATCTTGGGCAAAATGAAGAGCAGTGCATAGACTGTTAATAACAACATTATAATAAAATCACCTCTAAAAATTCAGGAACCAAAGACGTTCCTGTTCCCAAGGTGCTACTCAAAAGCAATCCAGTGTTGTGGCCCTCATTTATATGTTTCACTGTTATTTTCCCTTGCTAATCTTAGACAGTTTCAAAATCAATTTCCTCTTCTTTCTTAAAGGCTGTGGCCATGCTGGCTAGTGCAAGTGACAAGCTACTGCATTTTTCTGAAGCCACAGTCAGCGCCTTACAGGATGAAAACCTTCATCCACCGTTGACTCGGTGGATGTCAAAGCTCAGTGCAGAGTACAGTGCTGCAGCATCGGTCTTACCACCTTTTCTGGGAGAATACAAATAATATTAGTGCAAGAAGAGATCCAAAGATTATTTAAATGCCAAAACAAACTTAATTGCCTAATTAATTGAATGATGCCCCACCTCCTCGAGAATAACTCGACCCGTTCAGCACTGGAAAAAACTCGTGTTGACACTGCCCTTGTTTATTTGGCTGTGTGTCAGCCCAAGAGGGTATATTTAGCTTTAGTGCGCTTGCAGGACTGCATCTTGCAGCTCAACAGGAAATCTCTGGAGTCAAAGCTAAAGATATCACTGTGCACTCGGAAATTTACGGCCAGCTGTAAAAGTGGAGCTGTGGTGGTCAGAGTGCTCAACAGCCTTCTTTCAAATGAGCGAGGAGGCTGAATTAAACACTTCACTGTGCTGAGTTCATGGCAGGCAGGGTGCACCCGACGAACTAAAAATAGCAATAGAGGCGGCTCTTCTCTTGCTCGGATAATACGGAATTGATACACCCAGTTCCCATTCCCAAGCTGGTACTCATGAGGGGCAGGCAGGGGGAAAAGGCAGAGTGGGGAGAGCTGGAGCACGCACGCACGTGACGGGCTGCTGAAGGAGCACAGGGATCTCCTCCTCCTCCTCTGAAGCTTTAGGAAACGTTAGCAGTTGTCAGATCCATTTCAAAAAAGGTAAATCATAGAAGAGAATAGGCGTTCAAAACAGGTTTTCTTTTCCATTAAAAAAATCTAGACACGGGCTGTGGCGCCAGATCCAGGGCACATGAACAGAGGGAGAACCCTTTGCTTCTGGTCTTGCCTGTCCTCAGTGTTTTCATGGTGCCCTCACGGCTTCTGAGCCTCTCCAGCACTGAGCTTCACCTCGTGACTGGGTCCCACGGAAATACTTTACTTAAGGGAAGAATTTTTTGGGGTGACTTCTGTGCTTGAAGTCTAAATGTTCTCTAAAATGGTTAAAAATTAACTACCCTGCAAGAGCCTAGCAAAGGACAAGGCCTCAGAGCAAACTGCAGTTCCTGCGGAGATGTTCTGCACCCTCTCGTCCGCGTGGCCTCATCACGCAAGCTTCGCGAGGCACTGAGCTGTGTTAACCCAGGGGAGCTCTGTGGTATGCTGAAGGATCAGGCCCTCCTACTTTACCACAGCTAAGGCATGAACATGACTCAAGACCATTCTCTACTGAGATAAAGAAGGGACAGGATGTAAAGCCAGCTCTTGTTTTCTGTTAACAAGAGCTTTCTTTCTCTATCTTATCATTTTCTCTCAAGTAAAGGCTAGCTGACTGTTTGCATTTCGTCTCAGCTTTGGGAATGCTTTGTATGGTCCAAGTAATGTGAGTAACCCAGAGCACACCTCTCTTTGCTCAGTGACAGGACAGCTATGTACGTTTATGAAGCAAAATCAAAAAAGGAGGAAATGTAAACAGCAGTCCCTCTTGGACGAGCTCCTCAGGATACAAAGTGTTCTGTCAATAGCTGTTGAAGGAAGTACCATGGCCCTTTGAGTCCTGCACACTATGATACAAAAAAAAAAAAAAAAAAAGGCAATTTTGTTAATCTAAGCAAGATTAACCTTTTGTCTTGCAAGCTAAAAGTGGCTGATGCCATGCTGCCTAGGGCTGACCGGTCTCACACGAACAGACTAATTTCTTTGCCTCCAGACAGGTCATTAACTTGAGGAGAGAGAGTAGATGGGTGGATTTAGTCTTACAAAGTGTGCAGGATTTGTTTTTATTAACCCTACATAGGAGAAGGCTAGCTGTAAGGATGGGGTTTGGTGGTCTCATGCATTCACAATCCTGGCTGATTTTGTACAAGTTACTCCCCTGCCTCAGTAGCCCAATCCATATTTGACCAGACTGCTGACACCAACACAGCACCTGCAGATCTGGCGAGCTATGGTGACAAAATCTGCTAACCATGTGGTCCAACAGTATATTTTCTCCAAAAACAAACAAGCAAAAAACCAAAACAAACAAACAAAAAACCCGCACAGAATTGTATTTGTCTTCTGCGTGCACCCAAACAAACCAACTGGCAAAAATCTGATTCAGAACCAAGCAAGGAAGAAAAGAAATAAATTTGTCTATTCTATTTACCTCCCTCTTCCTTTCTGCAATGTTCCTGAAAACATACAGCGAGGATCGGGCAGGAGAAGGCGGGCAGGCCACTTGGCCAGTGAGGGGGGATTTGCTGTGGCCCAGGCAGTGCCAGTTTCCTGACACGAGCCCTTCCCTGTTTCCAGAGCTCGGTAAGACTGAGTGGCAAAGCCCCGTGAATCTGTCACGGCTGTCGGGAGCTGACAGCTGCGCGCTCCCCCTTCGACAATCTGTTTCCTCTTTGTCAGGTGTAATTTGAGTGCTACACACCACCAGGCACACATTCAGCCCCTCATTACAGACGCCTGTGCAAGGCTCAGTTGCCACCGGAAGATTTAAGGGATGAGACGGGTGCCGAGGCTGCTCCCCGAGCAGTGCTGCTCGCTGGAGGAGGTGTGGTGCCTCTCCGGCTGCACCGGCGCGTGACGCTACCAACGCCAGCTTACCGCTGAGCCCGCTGCAGGAATCGACGATCGGCAGTGAACAGGAGACCTCTTCGCGGAGAGAAGCGCGGCAGATTTCCCGCGAGTGGAAGAACGAGAGCCCGCTCAGAGCCCTGTGCATGGAGGCACCGGTCCAGAAGCATGAACGCGCGCGTGCTAGGGTAAAAGGCTGCTCAGTAGCCCTCTCTCCTGGGGCGGCTCTTCGGGTTGGTGACAGCTCTGCAGAGCAATGCACCGCCAGCCCAAAAACTTGCCGTGCCCAGTTGTGACCTGGCTGGCAGATGACGGGAGTCAAACCATGGTCCCTGGAGTACATGCCACATGCTTAGGATGCAAAACTGCTGCTTTGGTAAAACCGTCTATACTTTCCATTATGTGATGTACGTTGAGCTAAAAAGGCTCTCCTTGGGTAATCCCGGCATTTTAGAGCTTTACCGCCAGGAGTGCTCTCTGAGGGCACTGTTTAGAGGAGCATCGTGTACAACAGAGAGCACAAGCGGCAGAATCACAGAAGGAGGCAATCACCCAGCCCATCTCTCAGCCTGCATAGGATTGCTCCCTTGAGGACCTTTCGGCCCAACATGCAGGAATTACTGTGACGAGGGAATCTCAGAGCACATCAATGCTCCTTAACAAACAATGAAAGGCCTGTGAAGAGGAGGTGATCAAGAACTTCGTGATATATGCCCGTTAGCAGACAGGTCCTTCTAGAGACGGCTTGGAGAGCCTCCTTGTTAAAAGCCAATTGGATGAGTGACATTTAAAAAAAAAAAAGAAGAAGAAGAAGATATGCGTGTCACTTTTCACCAGCTTCCCCCTGGCTCAGTTCAGACAATTACAGCTTAACTACCAGGGTTAAGCTGAAGCCTTCCATGTGTCAGGATATGAGATTCAGAGGGACACTGTCAACTATTGCAGGTATTCAAATATCATTGATGAGAAGAGAAAGCATTCCCCATAAGCTCTTTCTTTTGCATCTGAAAGAAGTAAAAGTAGTTAAAAAGGAAAAATGTGGTGGGTGTTTTTCAAAGCAGCCTTTACCCGTGGTCTTTCATTTGCACAGCTGCTGTGAGAGGACCCTACTCTGGGGTAAAACTGCTTTGCCATTTGACAACGGGGGACCCGGTGTGTGCCTCCACCACAAACCTGCTCCTGATGAGCTCCATCAGACGTTTCCCAAGCCAGTGTCCAGCAGGGCCCCCACCAAGCCACCCGCACGCCTGCCAGCTCCATGCTCGAGGACAACACATGCCTCTGGGTACAGACTGAACTGGCAGTGTCGCCACCCTTGAAATCAAATCCCTGCGTGAGGAGCGAGGTGCTGCTTTACCATGCTCCCTTGACGCACTCTTTGAAGCTGCCATTTGCCACTAAGAGAGGAGAATTGCAAGCTTACCTTTAACGAAAGGCCCCTACTCACAGGCATGAGATGCCTCTGGGTTTCCTTCAGCTCTAAAACATGGTTGAGGCGTTGCAAACATCTTACAATAGGAAGGTGGAAGAAAATGGTCTGAAAGCTTCTGTATTTCTGAAAGTGAAATACCCTCCTCAAACTATTGAGCAGGCTGAGAAAATAGACTTCTAATAACTCGTAACATACCAAGTAACACTAAACTATAGGTAGCACTGGAAGATGGCAATCACTACTCCTACCTTCACTGCTCTTGAAAGGGCTGGGTGCTCCCGGTGTCTGGAATGCTGCTAGTCTCAATGCTGCAGCTCTCTAGTGTTTCAAAATCAGGAGTTGTTCTCTCCTTCCTCCACCAGACAGTTAAGAATATAAAACAGAATCACAGGATCACAGAAGCATCTAGGTTGGAAAAGACCTTTGAGATCACCAAGTCCAACAGTCCACCTGACCTGCAGAGTCCCATCACTAGATCACGTCTCTTAGTGCCATGTCCACACTTAAATACCCCCACTGACTGAGACTCCACCACTTCCCCAGGCAGCCTGTTCCAATGCTTGACAACACTCTCCATGAAGAAAGTCTTCCTAATGTCCGATCTAAACCTCCTCTGGTGCAGCTTGAGGCCATTAATAACACACCTGCAGTTGGTTCAGCTCCAGATTCCTCTCTCGATACCTAAAACTTTACATCCATGAGTACAGAAACTTGCTCAAAAAATACAAGAGCTGAGGTGAGACATCTGATCACCTGACTCCAGGAATCAAAGTCTCGAGACTAAAACCAATGGATAAAATCCCAAGATGTGACAACATTACCACTGTGCTTATACGTGGCTAGGGTCAGCAAGGGAGACCTTGCCGTTCAGACGAGACACAGTTTTTAGTGACAAAGCCTGGAAACGCAGAAAAGTAAAGTAAATTGATGTAGAAAGCTATTAAAACTTTGTTTCTACCATTGCAAACATAAACAAATATTTAGTTATGATAGTATTTAGTTACGTTTAGAAATGGAAGATAGGATTTGCAGTTTGTTTAATACCATTTCTTAAGACTTTTTTTCAGCGTTCAAGTAACTACCTGCTACACTGGAAGTCAGGAAATCCAACATGAGGCCCTTCAGTGCCTGCTAATCCACTACCAGATCCTGAATGTGTCTACACAATGGGGAAACACTTCCAGCATGTCTACTCAGGGCACGTATGTGCAAAGCACTAGTACTTCCACATACATTTCACCACTTTCAGGGTGAAATTTGTTCTTGGACACTTGCACAAAGACCATGCCAAAAGCAATGGATGTGCATGCACGCTTTCAAAAAACAGGCTCTGGCTTACTGATGGGAAAGTTTTTGTTGTTGTTTGGTTTTCAGCAAAGGCCTCCTTCCAAGGGCATAGGGAACCACCCTTCTGCCAAACAACAAATGACGAGCGTTTTCCTCAGCAACACACATGCTCTACAGAAATGTAAGAGGACTCATTCGGGACAGCAGGAGGAAGGTTTTATTTCTTTTTTCTCATGTTTCTCATTGTTAAATAATCCAATCCTCCTCTAGACCACAGCACACGGAGCACAGCTTTTGCTTTCAACTAACTGCCTTCCACACACACCTCTGCCAGTGAGGTTCACCTGGCTGCCTCACGCCACGAAGCAAATCCCAAACTTCTCAGGCCCACGTGGGACCCCAGCAGCAAGCACCACGAAGAAACAGCGTTTGTGAGAAATTTTACTGCTGTGCCCACTTCCAATGCAAAGAAAAGGAAGGGGCAGCTGGCTGAGGGAGAGGGGAAGAACAGACTCATGCCTCGTGAGGCAGCAAAGCCACAGCAGCCTTCTGCTCAAATCTTCCGCAGGATGTTTCATTACACTGACCACCTTCCACCCACTCTCAACAGCTCTCTGTCTCAAGACGTGGCCCATCCTTGCTCTCCCCTGCTTTCCGACGCTAGGCTGTACGGGTGCATGAAGCGCTCCAGGATTCCCTGCTGCAACACACTCCCTTTTGCTGCAGAAACAGCTGCTTTTGGGGATGTAACGCAGTCGCGCACGTGGCCCTCTCCTTCACGCCACCTCTGCAGTGGCATCTTGTCCACTGACCCACATGAAACTTGTCCTGTAGAAGCCAGTCAGGACAAAAGCCAACAAACTTGTCGATTTTAGACACTGTGAACAACTCCTCAACTGGAATGAAGCTGGCAAATAACCCAGTAACACACAACCAGTGCCATCACTGAAACTTCTTCACCTTCACCAAAAAAACCTCTGCTCGCGTCACTTTGATACACTGTGAAAATTACTTGAGTAGGTTTTTGATGCTCAGCATTTTTTAATCTTTTCCACCAAGAGCTAACACATTTTCTCTGCAGAAAACACAGTTTCCCAGAAGAGGCCATTTCAGAATTTGGGGTGCCTGGAGGGATGGGACGGCTCAAAACCCTGTTTACAGCATGGGGCCACCTCTGACCTGACCATTTTGAAACAGAAGTCTCACTCATTACTCATGTTTGTGCACATCCCTAACCACCGGTTTCGGCGTTAGGGCCTTTCAGTCAGTACACGTGTCAGAGGACGGACCCGTGCAGCACTGTGGTCAGGCGGAGGTTACCGAAAGGTGCAGCAGCCAGCGTGGTTATGAAAAGTAAGCACCAGCATTTATTTACAGATCCACATACCCGGTGATTTGATTTTATTTTCGTCTGCAGTGGGATCTTCCATCTCTATCCTTTGAAACATGAATTTGTAACTTTATTTTGGGGAGCAGACTTCAAAATCATTTGTTATCAAATGTCACACTCTGGAGTTCATTTCAACTACTGCTCCTTCACTGCGCTAAAATAATGAATAATAAATACCGGTGGCAGCAGCAGCAATAACGGCAGCTGCAGAGAGACATCCAAAACTAATCCATAGTACAAAAGGAAACAAGTCACATCTATTTCCCTCTTTCTCTTGTAATTTCTTGTCCCATTTTTTACCATGGGTTTTGCTGCTGTTGTTGCCCACTTTATCTTTTGTTTCCCTTCTTTCTTTCTACCAAGGAATGCAGAGGTCTCTAAAAGGTCAGAAGATTTCACAATGCCAGCCCTCTGCTTATTCTAGGCACCGACTGTTACTGGAATACATAATTAAATCCTAGCGACTGGGTGAGGAGAAGGTGCCCCCACCAACCTTTACTCTTACTTTTCTGTAGATCTTTTGCCTTTCGGGCCCATCCTGGATAGGGATGATAAATTTCTACCCAGATAAATGTTATTCAGCATACCAACACCACTGGACATCAATTTAGTTTATTATTCTTCTCTCTATCACCTCTGACGTTGCTGAACCGAACAGCACAAGTAAAACAGTGCCTGAAGGATAAATGCACACGACGCCATCCGATTCCTCCTCCAACATCCCCAGCCTGCTGACAAGCCGCTTTTCCTTGGCTGCTCTCACGGGAAGCCAGGAAGGTCGCGCTGCGGTGTGTTCTGGCTGACTCATCCCTCGCACCGTGGTAGGACCGAGCGGCTCCGACCAAGCTAATAAAAAAACTCCGCGTACATGCACGTTGTAGCTTCAAGAGAGAAATATGGCCTGCAGAGGCAAGACAAAAAACGTAATCGGTCTGAAAATGCTGGTGAAAGAGCAAAGGAAAGCATAAGATGTATGTCTGCAATCAGAGGCTGCTCCTGTCCTGAAAGGCAGCCATCTTTCTGCTTGCCCTCTCCAAATTTGACTTGAAAAGTGAGTTTCAAGAGAATGGCTCAGCAGGGGCTTTCAGTGACTGAAATACTAAATTTGTGACTTTCATACACGACGCAGGAACAGTTCTCTGTGATCTATACTCAAGGCTGATTACTGGATCTTTGTTCCTGAAAACAGCCACGGTAAGGAGCAGTACAAAGGCTGTGAGCTCACGTCTTAAAGGAAAATGGACGATTCACTTTGACCACCTCTGACCACTAAATGGACACCGCTTGTGGCACTAAAAAGGCAATGTGCAGTCTTGTTAGCTGGGGAAACGGCGACATTATTTCTGAACTGTGGCCTCACAAAGTGCTCTCACAGATGGGCACAACCCGAACACAGAGTTTAACTTAAATACTGGGACTGGGTAAAAAGTTTCTTTTGAGACTTCTTTTCCCTGGAAAATCACCATTTCAACTGCATAACATTCATCACAACAGGTTCCTGTTTTCAGGGAAAAAAATAATAGTTTTGCCAAATACTTGGGGAGAAAAGTGCTTATCAAACAGAACACATCAGACATCTTCCAACTTTCAGCAAAAATGTTTCATATGTTTCAAGAGGAGATACTATTTTCCACAGAAAAAAAACTATGCACTCTATCCAGCAATACTCAAAACCAATTTTTGTCCAGTGACGCTCTTCTAAAGGCAACCTTCTGATCAGAGTCAGACACGTGGCTTTGTTGATGGCTCACCATCTAACTTGACAGATCACTGTATGCAAAACCAAACAAACAAAATACCCCTACGCAAATTAAACAGCATGTTCTGACCATTTCTAGAAGGCAAACTCCAAAGTTTCTTTGTAAAAGTTGGTTCATTTTGTGACAGAAGTGGAGCTGTTCTGTAACAATTTATGAACAGTATAAGTTGATCTGGTTATTGTAATAGTTGCTATACAGATGTACTGATTTAATTTCATTAAAGGTCACAAAAAAAAAGCAGCCAGGAAGAAGAAAAAAAAAAAGAAGTCCGGACAAGCTGTCAGTAATTGTAGGTCTGCTGAGAGACAGTACTTGCATTATTTATGCTGAAGATCCTACCTCCTGCCACTAGCAAGCTGACAAATGTTTTGGAAATGACTCCACACAACCCAGGTGAGAACAAGAACAAAAACTAAGGAAGTTCAGAAAGGGAATCCTTTGAAAGAGACAAGAAATTGCTGGGGGAAGACAACTGGGACAGACATCTGCTGGGATGTCCTAAAAAGTCTGCCTAAGGTACCATCTGGTACCAAGTCAGCAGATGTGCAGGTGCACCACTAATGTATGGTCTGTTAAAATAAACAAAACTTTGTTTGCCACTGGCCACGTCTTCCTACAAGGAAGAACCGGACTCATCCAAACTCACTTCACTCCACCTGACTACAAGACAGTGTGTAGCCTAGAGGCCAATGTGAGAGTGGGGGATCTCAGGAGCTCAAGCCTTGCAAGACAGGCTTGGAGAGCCCAGGAGGAGTTACTAGCTCTGTCATGGTGCCAAGCGTAGCTTAAGATCTGGAAGCCTCAAAGAGTTGAATTTCATGACAGTATTCCACTTGACAATCACACAGAAGTGGTCTGAAGGACCTGGAGGAGGGGGCACCAGCCACCCTCTGGGGCAGCTCAGGGGACCAGGGTTCTACCTCTGCTGTTGCGTGTGGCTTTCTTTGCACATTAAGAAGGAACACATGGGTGGTTCCTTTTCTAGATATAGAATAGCATTATTTGTGAACTGCATATTTTACAACATCACTCATCTGGAATTGAATTACAGTATTGGTAATTTACCTTTTCAAGCCAATGTAAACAAGTTATGCTGCCCCTTACTCTCCCACAAGAGTTTTTCTCTATAGACATATACGTATGTGTAAAAATAAAGCAAAAAAAATGCTCCTAAACTTGATTTTTTTTTAAACCATAGAGCTAGAGAACTTGTCCAAGGGCAGTCTTTTTATCAGATCTATATATCTGACATGAGAACGCTGTAGCTGTTTACAAAAAAAAAAAAAAAGAAAGAAAGAAAAAAAAGTAGCATGCCTGTGCAGTAGAAAGTATAAAGCCAGTAGTTCAGAGCAGACAGGGAGAGACCTGGCAGTTCTCTGGCAGTGTAGCTCAGTGTGACTAACGCGACCAAATGTCAACACGTGCTCTCTAAACCCTTGCCCGGACCAATCTAGCAGCAACTGTCCCCAGTGACGGGAGGTTTCTTAAATCAAAGTTCCAGCAGCAACTTGATGGATGCGCTGCTCCAGGCGGCATGGAGCGTGGCCACGCTGGGCGAGCTGATGAGATCTGCCCGCCCTGCTCCCTCTCCGGACGCAGTGTCGCATTCAAGATTCACAGCCCAGAGACATGCTGCAGAGCGCGAGTCTGCATCGGCGTGGGCTTCCTCCTGCCTGAAGCAGAGGTCTGTAAAAACCACTTTGTATCCTCGTTTACGGTCAGGCTCTGCTTTCCACGGCTAAACACCTACGTCCCTCCCTCCTGGCTTTCCACTGTGGGACATCCAAAATCGACAGGCGTCTTTGCAAGTGGCACAGAGGGGAGCAGGCTCTCAGCTGCCACTAGCTACAATAGTCGGGGAGTGTTTGTCAGGGCGGCTGGTGGCAGACCTCTATATAACTGGAGGTGAATGGGGTTTCTGTGCGCCTTTCACGCCATTGTGCAAAACTGAAGTGCGGGACAATGAGAATGGAAACATTTTGCCTGTTGTTGACATCTAACTGCCTCCTGGAGGATACAGTCTCCACCAGACAGATGGCTAATTTCTTTACCCTAACCTCCTCCTACAGCACTCCAGTGTTAGTGTGATGGTCTGCCCCTGGAGTGAAGCCCTAATTGCTGTCAAACGTTCACAGACAAAAGTGGTGTCTAGATATCATTCATGCAAGTGTTGTTACCAGGCTGTGAATTAAACAGCAGAAGCCACTTGTCAATTGACTCCAGCGTGAGCCGTTTTGCTCAAACACTGGCTCACATTTTAAAGGATCAAGGCTGACAATTTCCATCGCAGCGCAGGCAGGGACCGCCCACACTGGAAGATGCAGCATCTTCCTCTGAAGAACCCTTGGCCACTCGGCCTCCATCGGGCTTACAAAGGATGCGGGGCGTGCTTTCCCCCTGTTGCTCAGAAATCCTCCCACTGAAGAAAAACCTTCATTTTCCTTTGTCCTTGCTAGCTAAAGCCAAGTGGCTGTTCAGTATGAAATGGGCGCCGAGCACAGAGTTCCTCATTTGTCTTGTTCACACATAAGACATATTTTGGGACCAACTAACTTCTTGCTTCCTGGAGACACTGCTGCCGTTGAACAGACAGGTAATACTAATGGCCAGACGGTGACAGCCAGCCACTGGTAAGCTGATTGGATGCACATTCATCTTCAAATTATGTTGTGTGACAGCACAGGCTGCTGAACACCATTTTAACATGCAGAGTAACTCCTCAGGAGGCTCTTCATTATGCATTCAGTGGGCTATTTTCAGACTAAACAGCATGTCAGTGGCTGTGTTTATCCCCTTCCACCTGGGCAGAGGAAACAGTTCAATGTCCCTCCGGGGAATTAATATATATTACATCCCACACGTCGATTCTCCTCAACAGACAGAAATGGCCAGACATATTACACATTTCCAGAAAATATTGAAGTCTCGACAATGAGGGATTGCTAGGGGAAAAAAACATGTTCGAGCAGCAATCTCCAGCTACACGGAAGCCCAGTTCCACACGACCAACACGAAACCTCTACACGCGTGAACACGCGCACAGACACACAGGACAGCAGGCAGCAGGCAGCACACTTCTGCTCCACAAACGGTGTCACGAAGCATCACGCTTGGTCTCCCGCAGCCGCCCCAGCGAGTCACAAGACGAACCGCATCCGCGTCAGCCCCGGGCCGCTCGCGGGTGATGCACGGCGCAGAGCAGGCAGCATCTGCAGGGAGGCTCAGGGGGCCCTTCCCTCTCCTTCTCTCTCTTTCCCAGCATGATTTACTTCCACTCGCTGAGAACACTTCATCTCTTGCCCTTTAACAAATTCGACTGGTGGCTTCCTGGGAATGGATTCGTGCCCGTAACTCCATAGCAGTGACTGAAGCGTGTAAAAATCGGTATTATTCCTCTTTTCTTCCTTTAACCCACGAATCTTCAACAGAAAATGGCATCTCCAAGAACCTACTTTCCCCAAACCTTGGGTAACACCCAGGAGTTTTCCTGGCAAGACCAACAAAGGGAAATGAAAATGTGATGGGGACGCCCGTGGTTTTCTCACCAGCAGCGCAGGGGTGCACCCGACTGTGCCACGCAAGCCACCTCAACGCAGTACCCAGCAGAGTCCACGTCTGCCAGCGCCTGCCCGAAGCCGAGGGCTGGCTCCGCGTTTGGTGGAGGCCCCGCGCCTGAGAGACGCCCTCATGCTCCGCCTGCAAGCTGGCAGTGACAGAAGGACCGCCGGGGCCAGGTTCCCAGCGGGGATCCCAGCCAGGACACAGGCTCTCCCACTTATTCCTAAAGTGGCTGCACTACAATCCTGACCCTTCCAAGTCTTGCTTCAGATCGGAGTATGATCCGAACTGACCCACTGCTAATTAAACAACTCTAATTAAATGCAGAGGCATGACGTGTAGTTCTGGAAGTCACTGAGCTGAAAGCTTGGAGAACTGCTTGGGGGAGAGGTCCGCAGTCCTCTGCCACCCCATGCTCTTCTTTCCCAGGCATCAGCAATGCTCACCATGCAGGACGGGGACACTGGCTCCCCGAGATGCTGCTGCAGCCCAGGCTGGTCACCGGTGGGTCCGTAACGATCCCCACACACTCCAGGCAGCACGCACACGGGCGGGCGGCAAGGGGGAAGCTACACACATTCGGTGAGGGGCTGTGACAGGGGAGTTCACCAGGTCAGAAGCCCCCCTCACCGTGCGTAAAATGCACACCGAATTTGAAATGAAAGCCTGTTTATTAAAATTGACATTTCTATGGTGCCTGCCCAGCTGATTAGAAGTAACAGCTGTGGAGCTGGCAGTGAAGAGGCCTGATATCCCAGAAGCTGCAAAAGCACTTTATATCCTGCTTCATTACTGACTTAACAGCCACAGGAAAAGATTTAGAGCCAAGTTTCTGCAGCCTGCGAGGGCCGCTCTGCTCTGCGCAGCCACCTGCGGTGCCAGCTGCCCGGCCCCCGCAGAGGGTTGGTTTGTCACCAGCATCCCGCGCTGGGGGATGCTCGTGGGGGCACCCGCGTGTGTGGGGTCCAGCGAGGGTCTGCCGGCGACTGCAGAGCGCGAGGCCATCCCCGGCTGTTCCAGGCAGGCAGCTGAGGAGGGAGGTGCTGCAAGCAGCTCCTGGGAAGCGGGGCTGTTCTTCCTAACAATGACAGCAGAGCTCATTCGGGATGGCTTTCTGTGGCAGAGGAATATTGAATTCATTACACTGCAGGGAAAAACTGAGAGGTTAAAATAAAATGGCAGCAGGTGCATCTAATAAGATTACAACGTCCCCCTGGGATGTACTTGGAGAGCAGTTTCACTGTGTATTTCAACAGCGTAGTCTGGTTTAAAATCAACAGGATTTTAGTTGCAAAAGGCAAGCTAATTGGGAATTCAGTTCATGATTATTCAGGTATAAGGTATAACATAGCCAGAGATGTGCTGAAATAAAATCTGCTTGATCTAAGCTAGGAAGAACAAAGTGGATGCACCTCATGAGTACAAATGCATGAGACCAGAGTATAGAGATACAGGTGGAAGTATACCTTACAGAGATTTCTGTACTGTCATTAAAAAGACATTCCAGGGAAAAGAGAATGAAATACATTGTGCTAAAATACCATTTAGATTCTGAGGCTTTCTGCTTTAATACCTCACACAGCCTCAGAGGAGGGGCTAGAAATGCCAGTATATCATCCTGAACTAACCAAACTGTTCTTAAATCTGTAGCTTATAGATGACCTCATATAATGAATTGAAACGAATCTTAAACTTTATTTTAATGTATCTGTAAAAAAAAAAAATTAGAGATAAACTGCAATTCTGCCATGTTCCATCTAAGCAGTACCTGTACAACCACCTTCCAGACGTGCTCATAAGGCAGAACTGACAGCCTGAACTGAGGAGATGCTCTGAGGAACCTACACGACCCTTCAAATAAATCTCTGCATTCCTACTTGAGCCAATCAATCCAGCTTCCCAAGTGTCAGCTGCTAAAGCACACATCTGTCAACATCCAAGTGCTTCAGTCACGAGGTAAGCTGTATTCACAGCTGGAAACTGAGCTTAGCAATTGCTTACATTTAACTAAAAGATAACCCTGGATTGCGCATTTTCACACAGCAGAGGTTAAAAACGAGACTGGCATCTGGGTTAATGCCAGTACAATGTCTCTGTCTGACCCCGCGCGCACATAGTGTTTCCTTCAGTAATGTTTCCTCTCTGTTCCTCCTTCTGTGCTGTCCAGGAGAAGCCAGGGAGCCCCCTCCCTGCAATGGGAACTTACCTGCACAGGCTCTCTACAGAGCCAAAAAGAGTCAGCTTTTACAGTCAGAAATCCTACCCTGCTCTCTGCGGGTGGCTTCCAGCTTCTGCCTAGGAGTATAAGCTTGCTCGCCTTAATATCATCACACTAGCTTGCACGTCGGCAACCGCTGTTAATGTCTACACAGGTACCTAAGCACCCTATGGGATGCTACCAGCCCTTGCAGATCTTTACCTCTACAGTTCAGGAACAGAAAGCAGCTCCACGTTTCACCCGAAAAGATGGCAGCAAGGTAGACATTTCAGATAGCTAAGTCGAAACAAATGTGGTGCTCAGACAAACCCCACCTGCGCCATTGCAAAAATCCCGTACTGTCAACAGCTGACTGGTAACAGGCCTCTTAATGGGTAATGGGATCTGCCTGGAAGAAGTGACTGGAGGCAAATGTCTTTCCCAGCAAGGTGGAAAAAAGCCTCTTGGGAGTGACAGGTTCTAAGGCAAAACGGGCCAGCCTGCATGGGACGGCTGGTCACTGCCCTGTGGCCACAACAGCAAGCGAGCTCTGAGGCTCTCCCATCATCTTGGTGCCTGAGTTTCTGCCTCCTCATGGAAACCTGGGGACAGTGGCTGTCCTGAGTGTCCTCCCAACCCATCCATCTTAGCAGGGTGCACCTGCAGCACAGGCAGAGCTGGAAAGATGTGCTCCTGTGCCTGTCCATTAGCACAAAACATCCACTAGCGTCAAGTGGCCCAAACTCTAGCTCAGTCGAGTATCTCCACAAGGGCCACAGGCTGCCACAGCAAGGTGGCCAATACTGTCCCCTTCTTTGTTCACCTCATACCCCTGCACTGAGCCATGCTGACTGTAAGGATTTCACCTCTTTTGGCTTGGAGAACACCACTTGCTGGCAGAAAGGGGCTGGAGCCTCCTCTCAGCAGCTCGTACATGAGCAGAGCTCACTTCTGAGAGCAGGGCACGCATCCTGCCCTCTCTGACAGCAAGCAGGCACCTTCCTCCAAATACAGCTGCTCTGGCTGAAAAGCTTGCTCTCCCCCATAAGGTCCCTAAGCTGTTTTCCATTGCCTTCTAACAAGAAGTCACAGCTCAATCAAACCACCTGGTGCAGAAACTTGTGTAAGAGCTTTCTACTCCACTGCAGTCAAAATGAAAAGGGTTAAATAGCATAAACAGCAAGTCTTAAAAACCCGCTCTTTTTAGCTGAAGCAGATCAGGGAATATTCACAGGAGCAGCTACGCTGGCACACTTGAGGAGCACAGCAATGAACTCTTCCAGTAACTGCAGCACAGCCATTTGCAGCGTGAGCTCCTAGCTGCACCCTTCCTGAGAGCAGCAGGATTCAGCTACACCAACCCATCTGAACTTTTATTTCTAGTTATGACACATAAGAAAGAGAGCTTAGCTTAATTTTAGATGATCTTGTGTAGCATAAGAGGAGTTGAAATGAGAAAAATGTGCATATTTATAATTGTTTGGAGAATATTTGACAGAGGAGTCAAAGAAACCACCACCAGCACCACCTTCTTTTCCGAGCTATTTCTCAGGCAACAGCAGTACCTGAAGCATCAGCGAGACCAGCACTTTACTACACATGCTTCCCAGGAGTTATCAGTCCCTGCTTCTCATTCTCAACAGAAACAAAAGCACAAGGGGAATTACTCCAGGTACCTCAAAAATGTCACTGTTCACACAAGACTATCCATTACAACTGACATGTGTACACTGCTGCATTAACCCCTTTAGTGCCAGCCACCTATCCCACCTACACACTGCAATTATCTATTCATATTTGATTGAAATCTCTCTACTCCCACCAATACATTTCCTAGTGCATCCCTCCCAGAAGTGTTTAGGAGCAAACCAGATCCGTAGTAAATTCTACAAGAAGATACAAAGATAATTTTAGAATCACACAATTAATTAATGGAACAACTTTACTACGATTCAGATGCACTTCAGGGAGTCACAAGCAGTTAGAAAAATGACAACTCATTTGACTGCAAAAAAAGATGCCAACCCTCAAATGCTTTCAGCCAAGGTCTCCCAGAGTTGTGTCCACAAGGGACTACTCATTTAGCTCTCTGAGCGGCACCAGGAACACTGACTTGAGCAACCAGGGTCTCACACAGGAGTCTGGTCCAATTTTCTGGACAGCCATCCTGCAGCCACACAGCATCCTTGTATTCAGCAGATGTAACAAACCAAAAAAGAAACACTCAGCAGATGGTCCCGGGGGTTGCTGTTTGGGTTGTGTGCTGGATCTGCCAAGGGGAAGAGCCGGGCCCTTTCTCCAACCCATGTTCCTCTGCTCCCCGACTGGGGATTCCCACGGTCCCGCACCCTCCGGCTTTCTCTCTAGTGAACCCAGATCCGCTCCAGTGCTGTCACTCAGAGCCGGCGAGGGATGCCAGTGACTAAGTGGCACAATATGGCACTCAGTGAGGCTGTTTTAGGGGCTGGCCCTGGTGCCTGCAGGTCTGCACAGCGCTCATCGCAGTGAAGGCCTTCAACGCCGTTGCGGCATCAGGGAAGGGGGACAGTTCACCTTCCCCATCCGGCACGGGGGCTGCTTTCCCCTGCCAGCCCGCAAGATCCATGAGCCATTCCGCAGCGTGGGAGCGCAGCCCTCGAGATGACAGCCCTCGCGGTACCACACAAGGGCTCCACCACCTCTTCTGGCAAGCGTTGCAGTGCGGGAAATCATTCTTCCCCTATCAGCCCACATGGGAACTGCAATTTTTTCCACTAAGTCAGCAGCTTCCTTAGGACTGAGACCCTCTGTGAAACAGGGTGCAAATACTTTAATTCCATTTTATAATTTTTAACATCTTCGTCTCACAGGCAAGGCTCTTTTAACTCTGGTTCATTTTTAAACAGCAGGAAATGTAGTTTAATATGTTTTTCAATAGTGGTAAGAACAGAAAGGGAAAAATAAAGGGAATTGGGAGAACAACTGCAACAGAAAACTGAATGTTGTATTTGCAAAACACTATGCAGTTTTCATGCAGAGCTGATTAGCATGAACCAAAGGGTTTAAGAAAGCGAGTATGGTACTAGAGAGAGAGCAGAATACCATTGCTAACACAAAGGCCTTCATCCCTAGCACTTCACATCCCTTCTTCCCAACTGTTGGCCCTTTACCTTTTGTGTCTCAGTTTTTCTAAACAGGAAATCACTCACAACTTCCTCCTTACTAATAATTAGGAGGATAGCCCCTGTCATTAACAAGCACTGTCAGCACACCTACTGCTGACCCCAGCGAGATGTCCGTGCCGGGAGGGCTCCCAGAACTTGGCCTTGCTGTGTACAGAGCGTGCTGAAATCCTTGTGCTTCCCTGCTCCGTGCCAGCTCAATCTTCTTCAGTCTCACAGTGAGCTCTCACATGCTGACAGATGAAGCTGGGGCCGTGTCCATCCCACTGCACTTCCACAGCGGCCACCTGCGTGGTGGGGAGAGCTTCACTGCTGGAAAATCTTCCCTTGAATGGCTGCAGTCTATTAAGGCCAGCTGAAACCGGTGCCAGTTCCCCTTAACATGCTGGGCTGTGAGCTATGGCAGCTCAGGCGCTGATTCAAAAATGATGAAGCCGTTCTTGCTGCACGGGGAGCTACTTCTGGAGCAGGGGCAGGTGACAGCTGGGCACAGCAGCCTCCTCGACTGCAGCACGACAGCTCACAGACGTCTGCAGGTGAGGGCCCTGAGAAGCAAGGAGCACTACCGGGGGTCGCGGTGGGCCACGGTCTGCGTTAACAGACTCCATCGGGTACGTGCATGTGCGTGGCACGTAAACGTGTGGCTGTGTGCCATCTCTTTGGGGTTCTGTTTACATACGCCTTATCCCACTCCCACCCACATACAGGGCTTGCAGCCCATAACATCTCTTTTCTTCACTGTTCCAAACGCTTGTGCGTTCACCCCAACTTTTTACAGAGCGGGGAGGTGCCTGTATAGCAAGAAACGGGCAAAATGGGGAGGAAAGGATTCTGCCAGTTGCGAGTGTGTGGTGGTTTCACCCAGCTAAACAGGCGACCTCCACCACAACCGCTCGCTCACTCCCCCTCCTCAAACAAACAGGGGGAGAAAATATGATGGACCAGGGCTTAAGGGTTGAGATAAGGATGAGCAAGTTACTCACTAATTATCGTCACGGGCAAAACAGACTCAACATAGGGAGATTAGTATAATTTATTACTATAACTAGTGAACTAGAGCAGTGAGAAACTAAAAGCAAACTAAAAACACCTTCCCCCCATCCACCCTCTTCTACCTCCTCCCCCCGAGCGGCGCAGGGGAACGGGGAATGGGGGCTGTGGTCAGTCCATATCGCTGCGTCTCTGCCGCTCCTTCATGGTCGCTCTCTGTTCCCCTGCTCCAACGTGGGGTCCCTCCCA